>JAUJYP020000730.1:0-35061 GCA_030674075.2 Linum usitatissimum
GAAATCGACAACTTTTGAGATGAAAATTGAAACTTTTTAAATGGGCTAGTATTTGAGGTGTACGTTGTGGAATGGTTACAAATTGCGGTTTCACCATGTTAAGCCCTTGAACTAATAGACAAATGAGGTTAGATAATATTTCTTAACACTATAAAACAATATCGAGTTAAATGGATTTTTAAATATATAATCCATGTATTTGAGGGGGTCACTCTAATGAAATTTAACTTTTTAGCAATTTCAAACATTGATGTCAAATATTAGCCAATTTGAATATTTTGAAATTTTCATGTCCGAATGGTTCATTTCCATAGGTGTTCCCTTTGGAAATCGACAAATTTTGAGGTGAAAATTGAAACTTTCTAAATGGGCTAGTATTTGAGGTGTATGTTTGGAATGGTTAAAAATTGAGGTTTCACCATGTTAAGCCCTTCAAATAATAGGCAAATGAAGTTAGATAATATTTCTTAACACTCTAAACAATATCGAGTTAAATGGATTTTTAAATATATAATCCATGTATTTGAGGGGGTCACTCTAATGAAATTTAACTTTTTAGCAATTTCAAACATTGATGTCAAATATTAGCCAATTTGAATATTTTGAAATTTTCATGTCCGAATGGTTCATTTCCATAGGTGTTCCCTTTGGAAATCGACAAATTTTGAGGTGAAAATTGAAACTTTCTAAATGGGCTAGTATTTGAGGTGTATGTTTGGAATGGTTAAAAATTGAGGTTTCACCATGTTAAGCCCTTCAAATAATAGGCAAATGAAGTTAGATAATATTTCTTAACACTCTAAAACAATATCGAGTTAAATGGATTTTTAAATATATAATCCATGTATTTGAGGGGGTCACTCTAATGAAATTTAACTTTTTAGCAATTTCAAACATTGATGTCAAATATTAGCCAATTTGAATATTTTGAAATTTTCATGTCCGAATGGTTCATTTCCATAGGTGTTCCCTTTGGAAATCGACAAATTTTGAGGTGAAAATTGAAACTTTCTAAATGGGCTAGTATTTGAGGTGTATGTTTGGAATGGTTAAAAATTGAGGTTTCACCATGTTAAGCCCTTCAAATAATAGGCAAATGAAGTTAGATAATATTTCTTAACACTCTAAAACAATATCGAGTTAAATGGATTTTTAAATATATAATCCATGTATTTGAGGGGGTCACTCTAATGAAATTTAACTTTTTAGCAATTTCAAACATTGATGTCAAATATTAGCCAATTTGAATATTTTGAAATTTTCATGTCCGAATGGTTCATTTCCATAGGTGTTCCCTTTGGAAATCGACAAATTTTGAGGTGAAAATTGAAACTTTCTAAATGGGCTAGTATTTGAGGTGTATGTTTGGAATGGTTAAAAATTGAGGTTTCACCATGTTAAGCCCTTCAAATAATAGGCAAATGAAGTTAGATAATATTTCTTAACACTCTAAAACAATATCGAGTTAAATGGATTTTTAAATTTATAATCCAAGTATTTGAGGGGGTCACTCTAATGAAACTTGACTTTTAAGCAATTTCCAACATTGATGTCAAATATTAGCCAATTTGAAAATTTTGAAATTTTCATGTCCGAATGGTTCATTTCCATAGGTGTTCCCTTTGGAAATCGACAAATTTTGAGGTGAAAATTGAAACTTTTAAATGGGCTAATATTTGAGGTGTATGTTTGGAATGGTTAAAAATTGAGGTTTCACCATGTTAAGCCCTTCAAATAATAGGCAAATGAAGTTAGATAATATTTCTTAACACTCTAAAACAATATCGAGTTAAATGGATTTTTAAATATATAATCCATGTATTTGAGGGGGTCACTCTAATGAAATTTAACTTTTTAGCAATTTCAAACATTGATGTCAAATATTAGCCAATTTGAATATTTTGAAATTTTCATGTCCGAATGGTTCATTTCCATAGGTGTTCCCTTTGGAAATCGACAAATTTTGAGGTGAAAATTGAAACTTTCTAAATGGGCTAGTATTTGAGGTGTATGTTTGGAATGGTTAAAAATTGAGGTTTCACCATGTTCAGCCCTTCAAATAATAGGCAAATGAAGTTAGATAATATTTCTTAACACTCTAAAACGATATCGAGTTAAATGGATTTTTAAATATATAATCCATGTATTTGAGGGGGTCACTCTAATGAAATTTAACTTTTTAGCAATTTCAAAAATTGATGTGAAATATTAGCCAATTTGAATATTTTGAAATTTTCATGTCCGAATGGTTCATTTCCATAGGTGTTCCCTTTGGAAATCGACAAATTTTGAGGTGAAAATTGTAACTTTCTAAATGGGCTAGTATTTGAGGTGTATGTTTGGAATGGTTAAAAATTGAGGTTTCACCATGTTAAGCCCTATAAATAATAGGCAAATGAAGTTAGATAATATTTCTTAACACTCTACAACAATATCGAATTAAATGGTTTTTTAAATTTATAATCCAACTATTTGAGGGGGTCACTCTAATGAAACATGACTTTTAAGCAATTTCCAACATTGATGTCAAATATTAGCCAATTTGAAAATTTTGAAATTTTCATGTCCGAATGGTTCATTTCCATAGGTGTTCCCTTTGGAAATCGACAAATTTTGAGGTGAAAATTGAAACTTTTTAAATGGGCTAGTATTTGAGGTGTATGTTTGGAATGGTTAAAAATTGAGGTTTCACCATGTTAAGCCCTTCAAATAATAGGCAAATGAAGTTAGATAATATTTCTTAACACTCTAAAACAATATCGAGTTAAATGGATTTTTAAATATATAATCCATGTATTTGAGGGGGTCACTCTAATGAAATTTAACTTTTTAGCAATTTCAAACATTGATGTCAAATATTAGCCAATTTGAATATTTTGAAATTTTCATGTCCGAATGGTTCATTTCCATAGGTGTTCCCTTTGGAAATCGACAAATTTTGAGGTGAAAATTGAAACTTTCTAAATGGGCTAGTATTTGAGGTGTATGTTTGGAATGGTTAAAAATTGAGGTTTCACCATGTTAAGCCCTTCAAATAATAGGCAAATGAAGTTAGATAATATTTCTTAACACTCTAAAACAATATCGAGTTAAATGGATTTTTAAATATATAATCCATGTATTTGAGGGGGTCACTCTAATGAAATTTAACTTTTTAGCAATTTCAAACATTGATGTCAAATATTAGCCAATTTGAATATTTTGAAATTTTCATGTCCGAATGGTTCATTTCCATAGGTGTTCCCTTTGGAAATCGACAAATTTTGAGGTGAAAATTGAAACTTTCTAAATGGGCTAGTATTTGAGGTGTATGTTTGGAATGGTTAAAAATTGAGGTTTCACCATGTTAAGCCCTTCAAATAATAGGCAAATGAAGTTAGATAATATTTCTTAACACTATAAAACAATATCGAGTTAAATGGATTTTTAAATATATAATCCATGTATTTGAGGGGGTCACTCTAATGAAATTTAACTTTTTAGCAATTTCAAACATTGATGTCAAATATTAGCCAATTTGAATATTTTGAAATTTTCATGTCCGAATGGTTCATTTCCATAGGTGTTCTTTTTGGAAATCGACAAATTTTGAGGTGAAAATTGAAACTTTTTAAATGGGCTAGTATTTGAGTTGTATGTTCGGAATGGTTAAAAATTGAGGTTTCACCATGTTAAGACCTTCAAATAATAGGCAAATGAAGTTAGATAATATTTCTTAACACTCTAAAACAATATCGAGTTAAATGGATTTTTAAATTTATAATCCAAGTATTTGAGGGGTCACTCGATGAACCTTGGATTTTTAGCAATGTCCAACATTTATGTGAAATATTAACCGATTCGAAAAATTTGAAATTTTCATGTCAAAATGGTTCGTTTCCATAGGTGTTCCATTTGTAAGTCGACAACTTTTGAGATGAAAATTGAAACTTTTTAAATGGGCTAATATTTGACGTGTCTGTTGGGAATGGTTACAAATTGCGGTTTCACCATGTTAAGCCCTTCAAATAATAGGCAAATGAAGTTAGATAATATTTCTTAACACTATAAAACAATATCGAGTTAAATGGATTTTTAAATATATAATCCATGTATTTGAGGGGGTCACTCTAATGAAATTTAACTTTTTAGCAATTTCAAACATTGATGTCAAATATTAGCCAATTTGAATATTTTGAAATTTTCATGTCCGAATGGTTCATTTCCATAGGTGTTCCCTTTGGAAATCGACAAATTTTGAGGTGAAAATTGAAACTTTCTAAATGGGCTAGTATTTGAGGTGTATGTTTGGAATGGTTAAAAATTGAGGTTTCACCATGTTAAGCCCTTCAAATAATAGGCAAATGAAGTTAGATAATATTTCTTAACACTCTAAAACGATATCGAGTTAAATGGATTTTTAAATATATAATCCATGTATTTGAGGGGGTCACTCTAATGAAATTTAACTTTTTAGCAATTTCAAACATTGATGTCAAATATTAGCCAATTTGAATATTTTGAAATTTTCATGTCCGAATGGTTCATTTCCATAGGTGTTCCCTTTGGAAATCGACAAATTTTGAGGTGAAAATTGAAACTTTCTAAATGGGCTAGTATTTGAGGTGTATGTTTGGAATGGTTAAAAATTGAGGTTTCACCATGTTAAGCCCTTCAAATAATAGGCAAATGAAGTTAGATAATATTTCTTAACACTCTAAAACAATATCGAGTTAAATGGATTTTTAAATATATAATCCATGTATTTGAGGGGGTCACTCTAATGAAATTTAACTTTTTAGCAATTTCAAACATTGATGTCAAATATTAGCCAATTTGAATATTTTGAAATTTTCATGTCCGAATGGTTCATTTCCATAGGTGTTCCCTTTGGAAATCGACAAATTTTGAGGTGAAAATTGAAACTTTCTAAATGGGCTAGTATTTGAGGTGTATGTTTGGAATGGTTAAAAATTGAGGTTTCACCATGTTAAGCCCTTCAAATAATAGGCAAATGAAGTTAGATAATATTTCTTAACACTATAAAACAATATCGAGTTAAATGGATTTTTAAATATATAATCCATGTATTTGAGGGGGTCACTCTAATGAAATTTAACTTTTTAGCAATTTCAAACATTGATGTCAAATATTAGCCAATTTGAATATTTTGAAATTTTCATGTCCGAATGGTTCATTTCCATAGGTGTTCTTTTTGGAAATCGACAAATTTTGAGGTGAAAATTGAAACTTTTTAAATGGGCTAGTATTTGAGGTGTATGTTTGGAATGGTTAAAAATTGAGGTTTCACCATGTTAAGACCTTCAAATAATAGGCAAATGAAGTTAGATAATATTTCTTAACACTCTAAAACAATATCGAGTTAAATGGATTTTTAAATTTATAATCCAAGTATTTGAGGGGTCACTCTGATGAACCTTGGATTTTTAGCAATGTCCAACATTTATGTGAAATATTAACCGATTCGAAAAATTTGAAATTTTCATGTCAAAATGGTTCGTTTCCATAGGTGTTCCATTTGTAAGTCGACAACTTTTGAGATGAAAATTGAAACTTTTTAAATGGGCTAATATTTGACGTGTCTGTTGGGAATGGTTACAAATTGCGGTTTCACCATGTTAAGCCCTTCAAATAATAGGAAAATGAAGTTAGATAATATTTCTCAACACTCTACAACAATATCAAATTAAATGGTTTTTTAAGTTTATAATCCAACTATTTGAGGGGGTCACTCTAATGAAACATGACTTTTAAGCAATTTCAAACATTGATGTCAAATATTAGCCAATTTGAAAATTTTGAAATTTTCATGTCCGAATGGTTCATTTCCATAGGTGTTCCCTTTGGAAATCGACAAATTTTGAGGTGAAAATTGAAACTTTCTAAATGGGCTAGTATTTGAGGTGTATGTTTGGAATGGTTAAAAATTGAGGTTTCACCATGTTAAGCCCTTCAAATAATAGGCAAATGAAGTTAGATAATATTTCTTAACACTCTAAAACAATATCGAGTTAATTGGATTTTTAAATATATAATCCATGTATTTGAGGGGGTCACTCTAATGAAATTTAACTTTTTAGCAATTTCAAACATTGATGTCAAATATTAGCCAATTTGAATATTTTGAAATTTTCATGTCCGAATGGTTCATTTCCATAGGTGTTCCCTTTGGAAATCGACAAATTTTGAGGTGAAAATTGAAACTTTCTAAATGGGCTAGTATTTGAGGTGTATGTTTGGAATGGTTAAAAATTGAGGTTTCACCATGTTAAGCCCTTCAAATAATAGGCAAATGAAGTTAGATAATATTTCTTAACACTCTAAAACAATATCAAATTAAATGGATTTTTAAATTTATAATCCATGTATTTGAGGGGGTCACTCTAATGAAATTTGACTTTTAAGCAATTTCCAACATTGATGTCAAATATTAGCCAATTTGAAAATTTTGAAATTTTCATGTCCGAATGGTTCATTTCCATAGGTGTTCCCTTTGGAAATCGACAAATTTTGAGGTGAAAATTGAAACTTTTTAAATGGGCTACTATTTGAGGTGTATGTTTGGAATGGTTAAAAATTGAGGTTTCACCATGTTAAGCCCTTCAAATAATAGGCAAATGAAGTTAGATAATATTTCTTAACACTCTAAAACAATATCGAGTTAAATGGATTTTTAAATATATAATCCATGTATTTGAGGGGGTCACTCTAATGAAATTTAACTTTTTAGCAATTTCAAACATTGATGTCAAATATTAGCCAATTTGAATATTTTGAAATTTTCATGTCCGAATGGTTCATTTCCATAGGTGTTCCCTTTGGAAATCGACAAATTTTGAGGTGAAAATTGAAACTTTCTAAATGGGCTAGTATTTGAGGTGTATGTTTGGAATGGTTAAAAATTGAGGTTTCACCATGTTAAGCCCTTCAAATAATAGGCAAATGAAGTTATATAATATTTCTTAACACTCTAAAACAATATCGAGTTAATTGGATTTTTAAATATATAATCCATGTATTTGAGGGGGTCACTCTAATGAAATTTAACTTTTTAGCAATTTCAAACATTGATGTCAAATATTAGCCAATTTGAATATTTTGAAATTTTCATGTCCGAATGGTTCATTTCCATAGGTGTTCCCTTTGGAAATCGACAAATTTTGAGGTGAAAATTGAAACTTTTTAAATGGGCTAGTATTTGAGGTGTATGTTTGGAATGGTTAAAAATTGAGGTTTCACCATGTTAAGCCCTTCAAATAATAGGCAAATGAAGTTAGATAATATTTCTTAACACTCATAAAACAATATCGAGTTAAATGGATTTTTAAATTTATAATCCAAGTATTTGAGGGGTCACTCGATGAACCTTGGATTTTTAGCAATGTCCAACATTTATGTGAAATATTAACCGATTCGAAAAATTTGAAATTTTCATGTCAAAATGGTTCGTTTCCATAGGTGTTCCATTTGTAAGTCGAACAACTTTTGAGATGAAAATTGAAACTTTTTAAATGGGCTAATATTTGACGTGTCTGTTGGGAATGGTTACAAATTGCGGTTTCACCATGTTAAGCCCTTCAAATAATAGGCAAATGAAGTTAGATAATATTTCTTAACACTCTACAACAATATCAACTTAATTGGTTTTTTAAGTTTATAATCCAACTATTTGAGGGGGTCACTCTAATGAAATTTAACTTTTTAGCAATTTCAAACATTGATGTCAAATATTAGCCAATTCGAATATTTTGAAATTTTCATGTCCGAATGGTTCATTTCCATAGGTGTTCCTTTTGGAAATCGACAAATTTTGAGGTGAAAATTGAAACTTTTTAAATGGGCTCTATTTGAGGTGTATGTTTGGAATGGTTAAAAAGTTGAGGTTTCACCATGGTAAGCCCTTCAAATAATAGGCAAATGAAGTTAGATAATATTTCTTAACACTCTAAAACAATATCGAGTTAAATGGATTTTTAAATATATAATCCATGTATTTGAGGGGGTCACTCTAATGAAATTTAACTTTTTAGAAATTTCAAACATTAATGTCAAATATTAGCCAATTTGAATATTTTGAAATTTTCATGTCCGAATGGTTCATTTCCATAGGTGTTCCCTTTGGAAATCGACAAATTTTGAGGTGAAAATTGAAACTTTCTAAATGGGCTAGTATTTGAGGTGTATGTTTGGAATGGTTAAAAATTGAGGTTTCACCATGTTAAGCCCTTCAAATAATAGGCAAATGAAGTTAGATAATATTTCTTAACACTCTAAAACGATATCGAGTTAAATGGATTTTTAAATATATAATCCATGTATTTGGGGGTCACTCTAATGAAATTTAACTTTTTAGCAATTTCAAAAATTGATGTGAAATATTAGCCAATTTGAATATTTTGAAATTTTCATGTCCGAATGGTTCATTTCCATAGGTGTTCCCTTTGGAAATCGACAAATTTTGAGGTGAAAATTGTAACTTTTTAAATGGGCTAGTATTTGAGGTGTATGTTTGGAATGGTTAAAAATTGAGGTTTCACCATGTTAAGCCCTTCAAATAATAGGCAAATGAAGTTAGATAATATTTCTTAACACTCTACAACAATATCAAATTAAATGGTTTTTTAAGATTTATAATCCAACTATTTGAGGGGGTCACTCTAATGAAACATGACTTTTAAGCAATTTCCAACATTGATGTCAAATATTAGCCAATTTGAAAATTTTGAAATTTTCATGTCCGAATGGTTCATTTCCATAGGTGTTCCATTTGTAAGTCGACAACTTTTGAGATGAAAATTGAAACTTTTTAAATGGGCTAATATTTGACGTGTCTGTTGGGAATGGTTACAAATTGCGGTTTCACCATGTTAAGCCCTTCAAATAATAGGCAAATGAAGTTAGATAATATTTCTTAACACTATAAAACAATATCGAGTTAAATGGATTTTTAAATATATAATCCATGTATTTGAGGGGGTCACTCTAATGAAATTTAACTTTTTAGCAATTTCAAACATTGATGTCAAATATTAGCCAATTTGAATATTTTGAAATTTTCATGTCCGAATGGTTCATTTCCATAGGTGTTCCCTTTGGAAATCGACAAATTTTGAGGTGAAAATTGAAACTTTATAAATGGGCTAGTATTTGAGGTGTATGTTTGGAATGGTTAAAAATTGAGGTTTCACCATGTTAAGCCCTTCAAATAATAGGCAAATGAAGTTAGATAATATTTCTTAACACTCTAAAACGATATCGAGTTAAATGGATTTTTAAATATATAATCCATGTATTTGAGGGGGTCACTCTAATGAAATTTAACTTTTTAGCAATTTCAAACATTGATGTGAAATATTAGCCAATTTGAATATTTTGAAATTTTCATGTCCGAATGGTTCATTTCCATAGGTGTTCCCTTTGGAAATCGACAAATTTTGAGGTGAAAATTGAAACTTTCTAAATGGGCTAGTATTTGAGGTGTATGTTTGGAATGGTTAAAAATTGAGGTTTCACCATGTTAAGCCCTTCAAATAATAGGCAAATGAAGTTAGATAATATTTCTTAACACTCTAAAACAATATCGAATTAAATGGATTTTTAAATATATAATCCATCTATTTGAGGGGGTCACTCTAATGAAATTTAACTTTTTAGCAATTTCAAACATTGATGTCAAATATTAGCCAATTTGAATATTTTGAAATTTTCATGTCCGAATGGTTCATTTCCATAGGTGTTCTTTTTGGAAATCGACAAATTTTGAGGTGAAAATTGAAACTTTTTAAATGGGCTAGTATTTGAGTTGTATGTTCAGAATGGTTAAAAATTGAGGTTTCACCATGTTAAGACCTTCAAATAATAGGCAAATGAAGTTAGATAATATTTCTTAACACTCTAAAACAATATCGAGTTAAATGGATTTTTAAATTTATAATCCAAGTATTTGAGGGGGTCACTCTGATGAACTTTGAATTTTTAGCAATGTCCAACATTTATGTGAAATATTAACCGATTCGAAAAATTTAGAAATTTTCATGTCAAAATGGTTCGTTTCCATAGGTGTTCCATTTGTAAGTCGACAACTTTTGAGATGAAAATTGAAACTTTTTAAATGGGCTAATATTTGACGTTTGTGCATTTGGGAATGGTTACAATTGCGATTTCACCATGTTAATGCCCTTCAAATAATAGGCAAATGAAGTTAGATAATATTTCTTAACACTATAAAACAATATCGAGTTAAATGGATTTTTAAATATATAATCCATGTATTTGAGAGGTCACTCTAATGAAATTTAACTTTTAGAAATTTCAAACATTGATGTCAAATATTAGCCAATTTCGAATATTTTGAAATTTTCATGTCCGAATGGTTCATTTCCATAGGTGTTCCCTTTGGAAATCGACAAATTTTGAGGTGAAAATTGAAACTTTCTAAATGGGCTAGTATTTGAGGTGTATGTTTCGAATGGTTAAAAATTGAGGTTTCACCATGTTTAGCCCTTCAAATAATAGGCAAATGAAGTTAGATAATATTTCTTAACACTTTAAAACGATATCGAGTTAAATGGATTTTTAAATATATAATCCATGTATTTGAGGGGGTCACTCTAATGAAATTTAACTTTTTAGCAATTTCAAACATTGATGTCAAATATTAGCCAATTTGAATATTTTGAAATTTTCATGTCTGAATGGTTCATTTCCATAGGTGTTCCTTTTGGAAATCGACAAATTTTGAGGTGAAAATTGTAACTTTCTAAATGGGCTAGTATTTGAGGTGTATGTTTGGAATGGTTAAAAATTGAGGTTTCACCATATTAAGCCCTATAAATAATAG
This sequence comes from Linum usitatissimum, assembly GCA_030674075.2. Lineage (NCBI taxonomy): Eukaryota > Viridiplantae > Streptophyta > Magnoliopsida > Malpighiales > Linaceae > Linum > Linum usitatissimum. Next base: position 10,841 of record JAUJYP020000730.1, read on the forward strand.
GCAAATGAAGTTAGATAATATTTCTTAACACTCTACAACAATATCAAATTAAATGGTTTTTTAAGTTTATAATCCAACTATTTGAGGTCACTCTAATGAAACATGACTTTTAAGCAATTTCCAACATTGATGTCAAATATTAGCCAATTTGAAAATTTTGAAATTTTCATGTCCGAATGGTTCATTTCCATAGGTGTTCCCTTTTGGAAATCGACAAATTTTGAGGTGAAAATTGAAACTTTTTAAATGGGCTACTATATGAGGTGTATGTTTGGAATGGTTAAAAGTTGAGGTTTCACCATGGTAAGCCCTTCAAATAATAGGCCAATGAAATTAGATAATATTTCTTATCACTCTACAACAATATCGAATTAAATGGTTTTTTAAATTTATAATCTAACTATTTGAGGGAGTCACTCTAATGAAACATGACTTTTAGTAGCAATTTCCAACATTGATGTCAAATATTAGCCAATTTGAAAATTTTGAGGAATTTTCTTGTCGAATGGTTCATTTCCATAAGTTTGTTCCCTTTGGAAATCGAAAAAATTTGGAGGTGAAAATTGAAACTTTTTAAAATGGGCTACTATATGAAGGTGTATGTTTGGAATGGTTAAAAATTGAGGTTTCACCATGTTAAGCCCTTCAAATAATAGGCAAATGAAGTTAGATAATATTTCTTAACACTCTAAAACAATATCGAGTTAAATGGATTTTTAAATATATAATCCATGTATTTGAGGGAGTCACTCTAATGAAATTTAACTTTTTAGCAATTTCAAACATTAATGTCAAATATTAGCCAATTTGAATATTTTGAAATTTTCATGTCCGAATGGTTCATTTCCATAGGTGTTCCCTTTGGAAATCGACAAATTTTGAAGTGAAAATTGAAACTTTCCAAATGGGCTAGTATTTGAGGTGTATGTTTGGAATGGTTAAAAATTGAGGTTGCACCATGTTAATCCCTTCAAATAATAGGCAAATGAAGTTAGATAATATTTCTTAACACTATAAAACAATATCGAGTTAAATGGATTTTTAAATATATAATCCATGTATTTGAGGGGGTCACTCTAATGAAATTTAACTTTTTAGCAATTTCAAACATTGATGTCAAATATTAGCCAATTTGAATATTTTGAAATTTTCATGTCAGAATGGTTCATTTCCATAGGTGTTCCCTTTGGAAATCGACAAATTTTGAGGTGAAAATTGAAACTTTCTAAATGGGCTAGTATTTGAGGTGTATGTTTAGAATGGTTAAAAATTGAGGTTTCACCATGTTAAGCCCTTCAAATAATAGACAAATGAAATTAGATAATATTTCTTAACACTCTAAAACAATATCGAGTTAAATGGATTTTTAAATATATAATCCATGTATTTGAGGGGGTCACTCTAATGAAATTTAACTTTTTAGCAATTTCAAACATTGATGTCAAATATTAGCCAATTTGAATATTTTGAAATTTTCATGTCTAAATGGTTCATTTCCATAGGTGTTCCCTTTGGAAATCGACAAATTTTGAGGTGAAAATTGAAACTTTCTAAATGGGCTAGTATTTGACGTGTATGTTTGGAATGGTTAAAAATTGAGGTTTCACCATGTTAAGCCCTTCAAATAATAGGCAAATGAAGTTAGATAATATTTCTTAACACTCTAAAACAATATCGAGTTAAATGGATTTTTAAATATATAATCCATGTATTTGAGGGGGTCACTCTAATGAAATTTAACTTTTTAGCAATTTCAAACATTGATGTCAAATATTAGCCAATTTGAATATTTTGAAATTTTCATGTCCGAATGGTTCATTTCCATAGGTGTTCCCTTTGGAAATCGACAAATTTTGAGGTGAAAATTGAAACTTTTTAAATGGACTAGTATTTGAGGTGTATGTTTCGAATGGTTAAAAATTGAGGTTTCACCATGTTCAGCCCTTCAAATAATAGGCAAATGAAGTTAAATAATATTTCTTAACACTCTACAACAATATCAAATTAAATGGTTTTTTAAATTTATAATCCATGTATTTGAGGGGGTCACTCTAATGAAATTTAACTTTTTAGCAATTTCAAAAATTGATGTGAAATATTAGCCAATTTGAATATTTTGAAATTTTCATGTCCGAATAGTTCATTTCCATAGGTGTTCCCTTTGGAAATCGACAAATTTTGAGGTGAAAATTGAAACTTTCTAAATGGGCTAGTATTTGAGGTGTATGTTTGGAATGGTTAAAAATTGAGGTTTCACCATGTTAAGCCCTATAAATAATAGGCAAATGAAGTTAGATAATATTTCTTAACACTCTACAACAATATCAAATTAAATGGTTTTTTAAGTGTATAATCCATCTATTTGAGGGGGTCACTCTAATGAAACATGACTTTTTAGCAATTTCCAACATTGATGTCAAATATTAGCCAATTTGAAAATTTTGAAATTTTCATGTCCGAATGGTTCATTTCCATAGGTGTTGCCTTTGGAAATCGACAAATTTTGAGGTGAAAATTGAAACTTTTTAAATGGGCTCGTATTTGAGGTGTATGTTTGGAATGGTTAAAAATTGAGGTTTCACCATGTTAAGCCCTTCAAATAATAAGCAAATGAAATTAGATAATATTTCTTAACACTGTACAACAATATCGAATTAAATGGTTTTTTAAATTTATAATCCATCTATTTGAGGAAGTCACTTCTAATGAAATTTAGCTTTTTAGCAATTTCAAACATTGATGTCAAATATTAGCCAATTTGAATATTTTGAAATTTTCATGTCCGAATGGTTCATTTCCATAGGTGTTCCCTTTGGAAATCGACAAATTTTGAGGTGAAAATTGAAACTTTTTAAATGGGCTAGTATTTGAGGTGTATGTTTGGAATGGTTAAAAATTGAGGTTTCACCATGTTAAGCCCTTCAAATAATAGGCAAATGAAGTTAGATAATATTTCTTAACACTCTAAAACAATATCGAGTTAAATGGATTTTTAAATGTATAATGCCATGTATTTGAGGGGGGTCACTCCGATGAAATTTAACTTTTTAGCAATTTCAAAAATTGATGTGAAATATTAGCCAATTTGAATATTTTGAAATTTTCATGTCAGAATGGTTCATTTCCATAGGTGTTCCTTTGGAAATCGACAAATTTTGAGATGAAAATTGAAACTTTCTAAATGGGCTAGTATTTGAGGGTGTATGTTTGGAATGGTTAAAAATTGAGGTTTCACCATGTTAAGCCCTTTAAATAATAGGCAAATGAAGTTAGATAATATTTCTTAACACTGTAAAACAATATCGAGTTAAATGGATTTTTAAATATATAATCCATGTATTTGAGGGGGTCACTCTAATGAAATTTAACTTTTTAGCAATTTCAAACATTGATGTCAAATATTAGCTAATTTGAATATTTTGAAATTATCATGTCCGAATGGTTCATTTCCATAGGTGTTCCCTTTGGAAATCGACAAATTTTGAGGTGAAAATTGAAACTTTCTAAATGGGCTAGTATTTGAGGTGTATGTTTGGAATGGTTAAAAATTGAGGTTTCACCATGTTAAGTCCTTCAAATAATAGGGAAATGAAGTTAGATAATATTTCTTAACACTTTCTAAAACAATATCGAGTTAAATGGATTTTTAAATATATAATCCATGTATTTGAGCGGGTCACTCCAATGAAACTTAACTTTTAGCAATTTAAAACATTGATGTCAAATATTAGCCAATTTGAATATTTTAAAATTTTCATGTCCGAATGGTTCATTTCCATAGGTGTTCCCTTTGGAAATCGACAAATTTTGAGGTGAAAATTGAAACTTTCTAAATGGGCTAGTATTTGAGGTGTATGTTCGGAATGGTTAAAATTGAGGTTTCACCATGTTAAGCCCTTCAAATAATAGGCAAATGAAGTTAGATAATATTTCTTAACACTCTACAACAATATCGAATTAAATGGTTTTTTAAATTTATAATCCATGTATTTGAGGGGGTCACTCTAATGAAATTTAACTTTTTAGCAATTTAAAAAAATTGATGTGAAATATTAGCCAATTTGAATATTTTGAAATTTTCATGTCCGAATGGTTCATTTCCATAGGTGTTCCCTTTGGAAATCGACAAATTTTGAGGTGAAAATTGAAACTTTCTAAATGGGCTAGTATTTGAGGTGTATGTTTGGAATGGTTAAAAAGTGAAGTTTCACCATGTTTAGCCCTTCAAATAATAGGCAAATGAAGTTAGATAATATTTCTTAACACTTTAAAACGATATCGAGTTAAATGGATTTTTAAATGTATAATCCATGTATTTGGAAAAGTCACTCTAATGAAATTTAACTTTTAAGCAATTTCAAACATTAATGTCAAATATTAGCCAATTTGAATATTTTGAAATTTTCGTATTAGAATGGTTCATTTAGATATGTGTTCCCTTTGGAAAATGAAACAAATTTTAAAAAGACAATTGTAACTTTCAAAATGGGCTAGTATTTGAAGAGCATGTTTGGAATGGTTAGAAATTGAGGTTCACACCATATTCCGCCCTATAAATAATGAGCAGGAAATGAGATTAGATAATATTTCTTAACACTCTACAACAGTATCAAATTAAATGGTTTTTTAAAGTTTTACCAATCCAGCTATTTGAAAAGTCACTGTAGACACAAATGACTTTTAAGCAATTTCCAACATTGATGGTATCAAATATTCGGCAATTTGAAAAATTTTGAGGGAAATTTTCATGTCCAGTCTAGTTCATTTCCATAGTGTCTTCCCTTTGGAAATCGACCAAATTGGGGGGTGAAAATTGAAACTTTTTAAATAGACTCTTATATGACATGTATGTTTGGAATGGTTAAAAGTTGAGGTTTCAAAATGGTAAACCCTTCAAATAATAGGCCAATGAAATTAGATAATATTTCTTATCACTCTATGACTATAAAGAGATTAAAGGGGTTTTTAAATTTTATAATCTAACTATTTGAGGAGGTCACTCTAATGAAACATGACTTTTAAGCAATTTCCAACAATGATGTCAAATATTATGTCAATTTGAAAATTTTGAAATTTTCTTGTCAGATGATAGTTCATTTCCATAAACTGTTCCACTTTGGAAATCGACAAATTTGGAGGTAGAAAGTGAAACTTTCTAAATGGGCTAGTATTTGAGGTGTATGTTTGGAATGGTTAAAAATTGAGGTTTCACCATGTTAAGCCCTTCAAATAATAGGCAAATGAAGTTAGATAATATTTCTTAACACTCTAAAACAATATCGAGTTAAATGGATTTTTAAATATATAATCCATGTATTTGAGGGGTCACTCTAATGAAATTTAACTTTTTAGCAATTTCAAACATTGATGTCAAATATTAGCCAATTTGAATATTTTGAAATTTTCATGTCCGAATGGTTCATTTCCATAGGTGTTCCCTTTGGAAATCGAAAAATTTTGAGGTGAAAATTGAAACATTTTAAATGGGCTATTATATGAGGTGTATGTTTGGAATGGTTAAAAGTTGAGGTTTCTACATAGTAAGCCCTTGAAATAATAGGCAAATGAAGTTATATAATATTTCTAAACACTCTAAAACAATATCGAGTTAATTGGATTTTTAAATATATAATTCATGTATTTAGGGATTGACTCAGATGAAATTTAACTTTTTAGCAATTTCTAACGTTGATGTCGAATATTGGCTTGATTTGAATATTTTGAAATTTTCATGTCCGAATAGTTCATTTGGAAGGTAGGTGTTCCCTTTGGAAATCGACGAATTTTGAGGTGAAAATTGAAAGCTTTAAAAATGGGCTAGTATTTCATTTGTATATTCGAAATGGTTAAAAATTGAGGTTTCACCATGTTAAGACCTTAGAATAATAGGCAAATGAAGTTAGATAATATTTCATAACACTCTAAAACAATATCGACTTAAATGGATTTTTAAATTTATAATCAAACTATTTGATGGGGTCACTCTAATGAAGCATGACTTTTAATAAATTTCCAACATTGATGTCAAATATTAGCCAATTCGAAAATTTTGAAATTTCCATGTCCGAATGGTTCGTTTCAGTACAAGTGTTGCCTTTGGAAATCGACAAATTTTGAGGTGAAAATTGAATCTTTATAAATAGAATACTTATATGAAGTGTATGTTTGGAATGGTTAAAAAATGAGGTTTCGCCATTTTTAATACTTAGAATAATACGGAAAAGAAGTTAGATAATATTAATTAACCCTTTATAAAACAATATCGACTTAAATGGATTTTTAAATATATAATCCATGTATTTGAGGGAGTCACTCTAATGAAAATTGAGAACTTTTTAGCATTTTCAAACATTGATGTCAAATATTGGCAAATTTGAATATTTAGAAATTGTCGTAATAGAATGGTTCATTTCCATAGGTGTTCCCTTTGGAAATCGACAAATTTTGAGGTGAAAATTGAAACTTTCTAAATGGGCTAGTATTTGAGAGATTGTATGTTTGGAATGGTTAAAAATTGAGGTTTCGCCATGTTAAGCCCTTGAAATAATAGGCCAATGAAGTTAGATAATATTTCTTAACATTTTATGACAATATCGAATTAAATGGGGTTTTAAATTTATAATCCGACTATTTGAGGGTAAAAATACAATGAAACATGACTTTTAAGCAATTTCCAACATTGATGTCAAATATTAGCCAATTTGAAAATTTTGAAATTTTCATGTCCGAAATGGTTCATTTCCATAGGTGTTCCGCTTTGGAAATCGAAAAATTTTTGAGGTGAAAATTGAAACATTTTAAATGAAACAACATATGAGGTGTATGTTTGGAATGGTTAAACGTTGTGGTTTCACCATGGTAAAGCCCTTCAAATAATAGGCAAATGAAGTTATATAATATTTCTTAACACCACAAAAACAATATCGAGTTAATTGGATTTTTAAATATATAATCCAAGTATTTGAGGAGATCACTACGATGAAATTGAACTTTTTAGCAATTTCGAAGCATTGATGTCAAATATTAGCCAATTTGAAAATTTTGAAATGTTCATGTCCGAATGGTTCATTTCCATAGATGTTCACGTTTGAAATCGACAAATTTTGAGGTGAAAATTGAAACTTTCTAAATCGGCTAGTATTTGAGGTGTATGTTTTGAATGGTTAAAAATTGAGGTTTCACCATGTTAAGCCACTTCGAACAATAGGCAAATGAAGAGTTAGATAATATTTCTTAACACTCTAAAACAATATCGACTTAAATGGATTTGTAAATTTATAATCCAATGTCTTTGAGGGAGTCACTCTAATGAATCATGACTTGTAAGCAATTTCCAACATTGATGTCAAATATTCGGCAATTTGAAAATTTTGAAATTTTCGTAATAGAATAGTTCATTTCCTTAGATGTTCTAGTTGGAAATCGACAAGTTTTGAGGTGAAAATTGAATCTTTTTAATTGGGCTACTATATCACGTGTATGTTTGGAATGGTTAAAAGTTGAGGTTTCACCATGGTAAGCCCTTCGGAAATAATAGGCAAATGAAGTTATATAATATTTCTTACCACTTTCTAAGAAACAATATCGAGTTAATTGGATTTTTAAATATATTATCCAAGTATTTGAGGAGGTCACTACGATGAAATTTAACTTTTTAGCAATTTCGAACATTGATGTGAAATATTAGCCAATTTGAATATTTTGAAATTTTCATGTCAGAATAATTCATTTTAAAGTAGGTGTTCCCTTTGGAAATCGACAAATTTTGAGGTGAGAATTGAAACTTTCTAAATGGGCTAGTATTTGACATGTATGTTTCGAATGGTTAAAAATTGAGGTTTCACCATGTTAAGTTTTACAGATAGTAGACAGAAGAAGTTAAATAATATTTCATAACACTTTAAAATAATATCGACTTAAATGGATTTTTAAATTTATAATCCAAACATTTATTTGATAAGGTCACTCTAATGAAACATGACTTTTAAAGAATTTCCAACATTGATGTCAAATATTAGCCAATTCGAAAATTTTGAAATTTCCATGTGAGAATGGTTCATTTCCACGTAGGTGTTGCCTTTGGAAATCGACAAATTTTGGGGTGAGAATTGAATCTTTTTAAATGGGCTACGTACCTGAGGTGTATGTTTGGAATGGTTAAAAATTGAGGTTTCACCATGTTAAGCCCTTCAAATAATACGGAAATGAAGTTAGATAATATTAATTAACATTCTAAAACAATATCGACTTAAATGGATTTTTTAAATATATAATCCATGTATTTAAAAGGGTCACTCTAATGAAATTTAACTTTTTAGCATTTTCAAACATTGATGTCAAATATTAGGCAATTTGAATATTTTGAAATTTTCATTATCGAATGGTTCATTTCCATAGGTGTTCCCTTTGGAAATCGACAAATTTTGAGGTGAAAATTGAAACTTTCTAAATCGGCTGAAGTATTTGAGGTGTATGTTTTGAATGGTTAAAAATTGAGGTTTCACCATGTTAAGCCCTTCAAACAATAGGCAAATGAAGTTAGATAATATTTCTTAACACTTTCTAAAACAATATCGACTTAAATGGATTTTTAAATTTATAATCCAACTATTTGGGGGAGTCACTCTAATGAAATCGCTGACTTTTAAGCAATTTCCACGACATTGATGTCAAATATTCGCCCGATTTGAAAATTTTGAAATTTTCATGTGAGAATGGTTCATTTCCATAGATGTTCCCGTTGGAAATCGACAAGTTTTGAGGTGAAAATTGAAACTTTTTAAATGGGCTAGTATTCGAGGTGTATGTTCGGAATGGTTAAAAATTGAGGTTTCACCGTGTTAAGCCTTTCAAATAATAGGCAAATGAAGTTAGATAATATTTCTTAACACTCTAAAACAATATTTGAGTTAAATGGATTTTTAATCATATAATCCATGTATTTGAAAGGGTCACTCTAATGAAATTTAACTTTTTAGAAATTTCAAACATTGATGTCAAATATTAGCCAATTTGAATATTTTGAAATTTTCATGTCAGAATAGTTTGATTTCCATGGGTGTTCCTTTTGGAAATCGTATGACAAATTTTGAGGTGAAAATTGAAACTTTCTAAAATGGGCTAGTATTTCGGGTGTATGTTTGGAATGGTTAAAAATTGAAGGTTAGAGCCAAAGTTAGGCCGCCCGAATAATAGGCGAATGAAGTTAGATAATATTGCTTGTAACATCCTAAAACAATATCGAGTTAAATGGAGTTTTAAATATATAATGCATGTATTTGAGGGGGTCACTCTAATGAAATTTAACTTTTTAGCAATTTTGAGCATTGATGTTGAATCTTCAGCCAATTTGAATATTTTGAAATTTTCGTGTTAGAATGGTTCATTTTAAAGTGGGTGTTCCCTTTGGAAATCGACGAATTTTGAGGTGAAAATTGAAACTTTAAAATGGGCTAGTATTTGAGGTGTATGTTCGGGAATGGTTAAAAATTGAGGGTTCGCCATGTTAAGACCTTCAAATAATAGGCAAATGAAGTTAGATAATATTTCATAACACTCTAAAAAACAATATCGACTTAAATGGATTTTTAAATTTATAATCAGTATTTGAGGTCAATTGCAATGAAAAATGACTTTTAAAAAATTTCCAACATTGAAGTCAAATATTGGCCAATTCGAAAAATTTTGAAATTTCCATGTCCGAATGGTTCATTTCCATAGGTGTTGCCTTTGGAAATCGACAAATTTTGAGGTGAAAATTGAATCTTTTTAAATGGGCTACTATATGATGTGTATGTTTGGAATGGTTAAAAAATGAGGTTTCACCATTTTAAGCCCTTCAAATAATACGGAAATGAAGTTAGATAATATTAATTAACACTCTAAAACAATATCGACTTAAATGGATTTTTAAATATATAATCCATGTATTTGAGGTCCCTGTAATGAAATTTAACTTTTAGCAATTTCAAGCATTGATGTCAAATATTAGCAAATTTGAATATTTTGAAATTTTCATGTCGAGATGGTTCATTTCCATAGGTGTTCCCTTTGGAAATCGACAAATTTTGGGTGAAAATTGAAACTTTCTAAATCGACTCGTATTTGAGGTGTATGTTTTGAATGGTTAAAAGTTGAGGTTTCACCATGGTAAGCCCTTCAAATAATAGGCAAATGAAGTTAGATAATATTTCTTAACACTCTAAAACAATATCGAGTTAAATGGATTTTTAAATTTATAATCCAACTATTTGAGGGGGTCACTCTAATGAATCTTGACTTTTAAGCAATTTCCAACATTGATGTCAAATATTAGCCAATTTGAAAATTTTGAAATTTTCATGTCAATAAATGGTTCATTTCCATAGGTGTTCCCTTTGGAAATCGAAAAATTTGGAGGTGAAAATTGAAACTTTTTAAATGGGCTAGTATTTGAGGTGTATGTTCGGAATGGTTAAAAATTGAGGTTTCACCATGTTAAGCCCTTCAAATAATAGGCAAATGAAGTTAGATAATATTTCTTAACACTCTAAAACAATATCGAGTTAAATGGATTTTTAAATATATAATCCATGTATTTGAGGGGGTCACTCTAATGAAATTTAACTTTTTAGCAATTTCAAACATTGATGTCAAATATTAGCCAATTTGAATATTTTGAAATTTTCATGTCCGAATGGTTCATTTCCATAGGTGTTCCCTTTGGAAATCGACAAATTTTAGGTGAAAATTGAAACTTTCTAAATGGGCTAGTATTTGAGTGTATGTTTGGAATGGTTAAAAATTGAAGTTTCACCATGTTAAGCCCTTCAAATAATAGGCAAATGAAGTTAGATAATATTTCTTAACACTATAAAACAATATCGAGTTAAATGGATTTTTAAATATATAATCCATGTATTTGAGGAGTCACTCTAATGAAATTTAACTTTTTAGCAATTTCAAAAATTGATGTCAAATATTAGCCAATTTGAATATTTTGAAATTTTCATGTCCGAATGGTTCATTTCCATAGGTGTTCCCTTTGGAAATCGACAAATTTTGAGGTGAAAATTGCAACTTTCTAAATGGGCTAGTATTTGACGTATATGTTTGGAATGGTTAAAAATTGAGGTTTCACCATGTTAAGCCCTATAAATAATAGGCAAATGAAGTTAGATAATATTTCTTAACACTCTAAAACAATATCGAGTTAAATGGATTTTTAAATATATAATCCATGTATTTGAGGGGGTCACTCTAATGAAATTTAACTTTTTAGCAATTTCAAACATTGATGTCAAATATTAGCCAATTTCAATATTTTAAAATTTTCATGTCCGAATGGTTCATTTCCATAGGTGTTCCCTTTGGAAATCGACAAATTTTGAGGTGAAAATTGAAACTTTCTAAATGGGCTAGTATTTGAGGTGTATGTTTGGAATGGTTAAAAATTGAGGTTTCACCATGTTAAGCCCTTCAAATAATAGGCAAATGAAGTTATATAATATTTCTTAACACTCTAAAACAATATCGAGTTAATTGGATTTTTAAATATATAATCCATGTATTTGAGAGTCACTCTAATGAAATTTAACTTTTTAGCAATTTCCAACATTGATGTCAAATATTAGCCAATTTGAAAATTTTGAAATTTTCATGTCGAATGGTTCATTTCCATAGGTGTTCCCTTTGGAAATCGACAAATTTTGAGGTGAAAATTGAAACTTTTTAAATGGGCTATATATGAGGTGTATGTTTGGAATGGTTAAAAGTTGAGGTTTCACCATGGTAAGCCCTTCAAATAATAGGCCAATGAAGTTAGATAATATTTCTTAACACTCTACAACAATATCGAATTAAATGGTTTTTTAAATTTATAATCCAACTATTTGAGGGGGTCACTCAAATGAAACATGACTTTTAAGCAATTTCCAACATTGATGTCAAATATTAGCCAATTTGAAAATTTTGAAATTTTCATGTCCGAATGGTTCTTTTCCATAGGTGTTCCCTTTGGAAATCGATAAATTTTGAGGCTAAAATTGAAACTTTCTAAATGGGCTAGTATTTGAGGTGTATGTTTGGAATGGTTAAAAATTGAGGTTTCACTATGTTAAGCCCTTCAAATAATAGGCAAATGAAGTTAGATAATATTTCTAACACTCTAAAACAATATCGAGTTAATTGGATTTTTAAATTTATAATCCATGTATTTGAGGGGGTCACTCGAATGAAATTTAACTTTTTAGCAATTTCAAACATTGATGTCAAATATTAGCCAATTTGAATATTTTGAAATTTTCATGTCCGAATGGTTCATTTCCATAGGTGTTCCCTTTGGAAATCGACAAATTTTGAGGTGAAAATTGAAACTTTCTAAATGGGCTAGTATTTGAGGTGTATGTTTGGAATGGTTAAAAATTGAGGTTTCACCATGTTAAGCCCTTCAAATAATAGGCAAATGAAGTTAGATAATATTTCTTAACACTCTAAAACAATATCGAGTTAAATGGATTTTTAAATATATAATCCATGTATTTGAGGGGGTCACTCTAATGAAATTTAACTTTTTAGCAATTTCAAACATTGATGTCAAATATTAGCCAATTTGAATATTTTGAAATTTTCATGTCCGAATGGTTCATTTCCATAGGTGTTCCCTTTGGAAATCGACAAATTTTGAGGTGAAAAATTGAAACTTTCTAAATGGGCTAGTATTATTTGAGGTGTATGTTTGGAATGGTTAAAAATTGAGGTTTCACCATGTTAAGCCCTTCAAATAATAGGCAAATGAAGTTAGATAATATTTCTTAACACTCTAAAAACAATATCGAGTTAATTGGATTTTTAAATATATAATCCATGTATTTGAGGGGTCACTCTAATGAAATTTAACTTTTTAGCAATTTCAAACATTGATGTGAAATATTAGCCAATTTGAATATTTTTAAATATTCATGTCCGAATGGTTCATTTCCGTAGGTGTTCCCTTTGGAAATCGACAAATTTTGAGGTGAAAATTGAAACTTTCTAAATGGGCTAGTATTTGAGGTGTATGTTTGGAATGGTTAAAAATTGAGGTTTCACCATGTTAAGCCCTTCAAATAATAGGCAAATGAAGTTAGATAATATTTCTTAACACTCTAAAACAATATCGAGTTAAATGGATTTTTAAATATATAATCCATGTATTTGAGGGGTCACTCTAATGAAATTTAACTTTTTAGCAATTTCAAAACATTGATGTCAAATATTAGCCAATTTGAATATTTTGAAATTTTCATGTCCGAATGGTTCATTTCCATAGGTGTTCCCTTTGGAAATCGACAAATTTTGAGGTGAAAATTGAAACTTTCTAAATGGGCTAGTATTTGACGTGTATGTTTGGAATGGTTAAAAATTGATGTTTCACCATGTTAAGCCCTTCAAATAATAGGCAAATGAAGTTAGATAATATTTCTTAACACTCTAAAACAATATCGAGTTAAATGGATTTTTAAATATATAATCCATGTATTTGAGGGGGGTCACTCTAATGAAATTTAACTTTTTAGCAATTTCAAACATTGATGTCAAATATTAGCCAATTTCAATATTTTAAAATTTTCATGTCCGAATGGTTCATTTCCATAGGTGTTCCCTTTGGAAATCGACAAATTTTGAGGTGAAAATTGAAACTTTCTAAATGGGCTAGTATTTGAGGTGTATGTTTGGAATGGTTAAAAATTGAGGTTTCACCATGTTAAGCCCTTCAAATAATAGGCAAATGAAGTTAGATAATATTTCTTAATATTTTATACGCCATAATATCCAGTTAAATGGAATTTTAAATAAATATAATCCATGTATTTGAGGGGGTCCCTCTAATGAAATTTAACTTTTTGGCAATTTCGAACATTAATGTCAAATGTTAGCCAATTTGAATATTTTGAAATTTTCATGTCAAAATGGTTCATTTCCATAGGTGTTCCCTTTGGAAATCGACAAATTTTGAGGTGAAAATTGAAACTTTCTAAATGGGCTAGTATTTGAGTTGTATGTTTGGAATGGTTAAAAATTGAGGTTTCACCATGTTAAGCCCTTCAAATAATAGGCAAATGAAGTTGAGTTAATATTTCTTAACACTATAAAACGATATCAAGTTAAATGGATTTTTAAATATATAATCCATGTATTTAAGGGAATCCAGCTACAATGAAATTTAACTTTTTAGCAATTTCAAACATTGATGTCAAATATTAGCCAAATTTGAATATTTTGAAATTTTCATGTGCGAATGGTTCATTTCCATAGGTGTTCCCTTTGGAAATGGAAAGCAAATTTTGAGGTGAAAATTGAAACTTTCTAAATGGGCTAGTATTTCACGTGTATGTTTGGAATGGTTAAAATTTGAGGTTTTCACCATGTTAAGCCCTATAAATAATAGGCAAATGAAGTTAGATAATATTTCTTAACACTTTACCATGATATCAAATTAAATGGTTTTTTAAGTTTATAATCCAATGGGGGCTTTTTTTTTTATTTAAAGGGGTCACTACAATGAAACATGACTTTTAATCAATTTCCAACATTGATGTCAAATATTGGTGATTTAGAAATTTTGAAATTTTCATGTCAGAATGGTTCATTTCCATAGGTGTTCCCTTTTGAAATGGAAGCAAATTTTGAGGTGAAAATTGAAACTTTTTAAATAGACTCTTATATGAAGTGTATGTTTGGAATGGTTAAAAGTTGAGGTTTCACCATGGTAAGCCCTTCAAATAATAGGCAGTAGAAATTAGATAATATTTTTTAACACTCTATAACAATATCGAATTAAATGGTTTTTTAAATTTATAATCCAACTATTTGAGGGGGTCACTCTATTGAAACATGACTTTTAAGCAATTTCCAACATTGATGTCAAATATTAGCCAATTTGAATATTTTGAAATTTTCATGTCCGAATGGTTCATTTCCATAGGTGTTCCCTTTGGAAATCGAAAAATTTTGAGGTGAAAATTGAAACTTTCTAAATGGGCTAGTATTTGAGGTGTATGTTTGGAATGGTTTAAAAATTGAGGTTTCACCATGTTAAGCCACTTAGAATAATAGGCAAATGAAGTTAGATAATATTTCTTAACACTACTGAAACAATATATAGTTAAATGGATTTTTAAATATATAATCCGTATATTTGGGGGAGTCACTCGAATGAAATTTAACTTTTTAGCAATTTCCAAAATAGAACAATAGCCGAATGTTAAGCTGGAGATTGAATATTTAGAAATTTTCGTATCAGAATAGTTCATTTCCATAGGTGTTCCCTTTGGAAATCGAAGCAAATTTTGAGGGTGAAAATTGAAACTTTCTAAATAGGCTACAGTATTTAAAAGATGTATGTTGGAATGGTTAAAAATTGGGGTTTCACCATGTTTCCCGCTATAAATAATAGGCAAATGAAGTTAGATAATATTTCTTAACCCTACTGCAACAATATCAAATTAAATGGTTTTTTAAGTTTATAATCAAGCTCTATTTGAAAGGGTCACTACAATGAAACATGACTTTTAATCAATTTCCAACATTGATGTCAAATATTAGCCAATTTGAAAATTTTGAAATTTTCATGTCCGAATGGTTCATTTCCATAAGTGTTCCCTTTGGAAATCGACAAATTTTGAGGTGAAAATTGAAACTTTCTAAATGGGCTCGTATTTGAAGTGTATGTTTGGAATGGTTAAAAATTGAGGTTTCACCATTGCCAAAGCCTTTCAAATAATAGGCCAATGAAGTTAGATAATATTTCTTAACACTCTCAGACAATATCGAGTTAAATGGATTTTTAAATTTATAATCCATGTATTTGAAGGGGTCACTCCAATGAAATTTAACTTTTTAGCAATTTTCAACATTGATGTCAAATATTAGTCAATTTGAGAATTTTGAAATTTTCATGTCAGGAATGATTCATTTCCATAGTGAGTGTTCCCCTTTGGAAATCGACAAATTTTTGAGGTGAAAATTGAAACTTTCTAAATGGGCTAGTATTTGAGGTGTATGTTTGGAATGGTTAAAAATTGGGGTTTCACCATGTTAAGCCCTTGAAATAATAGGCAAATGAAGGTAGATAATATTTCTTAACACTCCAAAACAATATCGAGTTAAATGGATTTTTAAATATATAATCCATGTATTTGAGGCGGTCACTCTAATGAAATTTAACTTTTTAGAAATTTCAAACATTGATGTCAAATATTAGCCAATTTGAATATTTTGAAATTTTCATGTCCGAATGGTTCATTTCCATAGGTGTTCCCTTTGGAAATCGACAAATTTTGAGGTGAAAATTGAAACTTTCTAAATGGGCTAGTATTTGAGGTGTATGTTTGGAATGGTTAAAAATTGAGGTTTCACCTTGTTAGAAGCCCTTCAAATAATAGGCAGTAAGAAGTTAGATAATATTTCTTAACCATTTCTGACAATATCGAATTAAATGGTTTTTAAATTTATAATCCAATTATTTGGGAGGTCACTCTAATGAAACTTAACTTTTTAGCAATTTCCAACATTGATGTCAAATATTAGTCAATTTGAAAATTTTGAAATTTTCATGTCGAATGGTTCATTTCCGTAGGTGTTCCCTTTGGAAATCGACAAATTTTGAGGTGAAAATTGAAACTTTCTAAATGGGCTAGTATTTGAGGTGTATGTTTGGAATGGTTAAAAATTGAGGTTTCACCATGTTAAGCCCTTCAAATAATAGGCAAATGAAGTTAGATAATATTTCTTAACACTCTAAAACAATATCGAGTTAAATGGATTTTTAAATATATAATCCATGTATTTGAGGGGGTCACTCTAATGAAATTTAACTTTTTAGCAATTTCAAACATTGATGTCAAATATTAGCCAATTTGAATATTTTGAAATTTTCATGTCCAAATGGTTCATTTCCATAGGTGTTCCCTTTGGAAATCGACAAATTTTGAGGTGAAAATTGAAACTTTCTAAATGGGCTAGTATTTGAGGTGTATGTTTGGAATGGTTAAAAATTGAGGTTTCACCTTGTTAAGCCCTTCAAATAATAGGCCAATGAAGTTAGATAATATTTCTTAACACTCTACAACAATATCGAATTAAATGGTTTTTTAAATTTATAATCCAACTATTTGAGGGGGTCACTCTAATGAAACATGACTTTTATGCAATTTCCAACATTGATGTCAAATATTAGCCAATTTGAAAATTTTGAAATTTTCATGTCCGAATGGTTCATTTCCATAGGTGTTCCCTTTGGAAATCGACAAATTTGGAGGTGAAAATTGAAACTTTAAGGTTATGTTTGGAATGGTTAAAAATTGAGGTTTCACCATGTTAAGCCCTTCAAATAATAGGCAAATGAAGTTAGATACTATTTCTTAACACTCTAAAACAATATCGAGTTAAATGGATTTTTAAATTTATAATCGAAGTATTTGAGAGGGAATTACTCTAATGAAACTTAACTTTTTAGAAATTTCAAACATTGATGTCAAATATTAGCGAATTCAAATATTTTGAAATTTTCATGTCCGAATGGTTCATTTCCGGAGGTGTTCCCTTTGGAAATCGATTAAATTTTGAGGTGAAAATTGAAACTTGCTAAATGGGCTAGTATTTGAGGTGTATGTTTGGAATGGTTAAAAATTGAGGTTTCACCATGTTAAGCCCTTCAAATAATAGGCAAATGAAGTTATATAATATTTCTTAACACTCTAAAACAATATCGAGTTAATTGGATTTTTAAATATATAATCTATGCATTTGATATTGTCACTCTAATGAAATCTTTTTTTATAGCAATTTCCAACATTGATGTCAAATATTAGCCAATTTGAATATTTTTAAATTTTCATGTCCGAATAGTTCATTTCCGTAGGTGTTCCCTCAGAAATCGACAAATTTTGATGAGAAAATTGAAACTTTCTAAATGGGCTAATAATATTTGGAGGTGTATGTTTGGAATGGTTAAAAAAATTGAGGTTTCACCATGTTAAGCCCTTCAAATAATAGGCAAATGAAGTTACATAATATTTCTTAACACTCTACAACAATATCAAATTAAATGGTTTTTTAAATTTATAATCTAACTATTTGAGGGGGTCACTCTAATGAAACATGACTTTTAAGCAATTTCCAACATTGATGTCAAATATTTGCCAATTTGAAAATATTGAAATTTTCATGTCCGAATGGTTCATTTCCATAGAAGCTCCCTTCCGAAATCGCCAAATTTTGAGGTGAAAATTGAAACTTCTTAAATGGGCTAGTTTATGAGGTGTATGTTTGGAATGGTTAAAAGTTGAGGTTTCACCATGGTAAACCCTTCAAATAATAGGCCAATGAAGTTGTGATAATATTTCTTAACACTCACAAAACAATATCGAATTAAATGGTTTTTTAAATTTATAATCCAACTATTTGAGGACGTCACTCTAATGAAACATGACTTTTAAGCAATTTCCAACATTGATGTCAAATATTAGCCAATTTGAAAATTTTTTGAAATTTTCAAGCATGTCCTAATGGTTCATTTCCATTTGTGTTCCCTTTGGAAATCGAAAATTTTGAGGTGAAAATTGAAACTTTTTTAAATGGGCTAGTATTTGAGGTGTATGTTTGGAATGGTTAAAAATTGAGGTTTCACCATGTTAAGCCCTTCAAATAATAGGCAAATGAAGTTAGATAATATTTCTTAACACTCTAAAACAATATCGAGTTAAATGGATTTTTAAATATATAATCCATGTATTTGAGGGGGTCACTCTAATGAAATTTAACTTTTTAGCAATTTCAAACATTGATGTCAAATATTAGCCAATTTGAATATTTTGAAATTTTCATGTCCGAATGGTTCATTTCCATAGGTGTTCCCTTTGGAAATCGACAAATTTTGAGGTGAAAATTGAAACTTTCTAAATGGGCTAGTATTTGAGGTGTATGTTTGGAATGGTTAAAAATTGAGGTTTCACCATGTTAAGCCCTTCAAATAATAGGCAAATGAAGTTAGATAATATTTCTTAACACTCTAAAACAATATCGAGTTAAATGGATTTTTAAATATATAATCCATGTATTTGAGGGGGTCACTCTAATGAAATTTAACTTTTTAGCAATTTCAAACATTGATGTCAAATATTAGCCAATTTGAATATTTTGAAATTTTCATGTCCGAATGGTTCATTTCCATAGGTGTTCCCTTTGGAAATCGACAAATTTTGAGGTGAAAATTGAAACTTTCTAAATGGGCTAGTATTTGAGGTGTATGTTTGGAATGGTTAAAAATTGAGGTTTCACCATGTTAAGCCCTTCAAATAATAGGCAAATGAAGTTAGATAATATTTCTTAACACTCTAAAACAATATCGAGTTAAATGGATTTTTAAATATATAATCCATGTATTTGAGGGGGTCACTCTAATGAAATTTAACTTTTTAGCAATTTCAAACATTGATGTCAAATATTAGCCAATTTGAATATTTTGAAATTTTCATGTCCGAATGGTTCATTTCCATAGGTGTTCCCTTTGGAAATCGACAAATTTTGAGGTGAAAATTGAAACTTTCTAAATGGGCTAGTATTTGAGGTGTATGTTTGGAATGGTTAAAAATTGAGGTTTCACCATGTTAAGCCCTTCAAATAATAGGCAAATGAAGTTAGATAATATTTCTTAACACTCTAAAACAATATCGAGTTAAATGGATTTTTAAATATATAATCCATGTATTTGAGGGGGTCACTCTAATGAAATTTAACTTTTTAGCAATTTCAAACATTGATGTCAAATATTAGCCAATTTGAATATTTTGAAATTTTCATGTCCGAATGGTTCATTTCCATAGGTGTTCCCTTTGGAAATCGACAAATTTTGAGGTGAAAATTGAAACTTTCTAAATGGGCTAGTATTTGAGGTGTATGTTTGGAATGGTTAAAAATTGAGGTTTCACCATGTTAAGCCCTTCAAATAATAGGCAAATGAAGTTAGATAATATTTCTTAACACTCTAAAACAATATCGAGTTAAATGGATTTTTAAATTTATAATCCAACTATTTGAGGGGGTCACTCTAATGAAATTTGACTTTTTAGCAATTTCCAACATTGATGTCAAATATTAGCCAATTTGAAAATTTTGAAATTTTCATGTCCGAATGGTTCATTTCCATAGGTGTTCCCTTTGGAAATCGACAAATTTTGAGGTGAAAATTGAAACTTTCTAAATGGGCTAGTATTTGAGGTGTATGTTTGGAATGGTTAAAAATTGAGGTTTCACCATGTTAAGCCCTTCAAATAATAGGCAAATGAAGTTAGATAATATTTCTTAACACTCTAAAACAATATCGAGTTAAATGGATTTTTAAATATATAATCCATGTATTTGAGGGGTCACTCTAATGAAATTTAACTTTTTAGCAATTTCAAACATTGATGTCAAATATTAGCCAATTTGAATATTTTGAAATTTTCATGTCCGAATGGTTCATTTCCATAGGTGTTCCCTTTGGAAATCGACAAATTTTGAGGTGAAAATTGAAACTTTCTAAATGGGCTAGTATTTGAGGTGTATGTTTGGAATGGTTAAAAATTGAGGTTTCACCATGTTAAGCCCTTCAAATAATAGGCAAATGAAGTTAGATAATATTTCTTAACACTCTAAAACAATATCGAGTTAAATGGATTTTTAAATTTATAATCCAATGTATTTGAGGGGGTCACTCTAATGAAATTTGACTTTTTAGCAATTTCCAACATTGATGTCAAATATTAGCCAATTTGAATATTTTGAAATTTTCATGTCCGAATGGTTCATTTCCATAGGTGTTCCCTTTGGAAATCGACAAATTTTGAGGTGAAAATTGAAACTTTCTAAATGGGCTAGTATTTGAGGTGTATGTTTGGAATGGTTAAAAATTGAGGTTTCACCATGTTAAGCCCTTCAAATAATAGGCAAATGAAGTTAGATAATATTTCTTAACACTCTAAAACAATATCGAGTTAAATGGATTTTTAAATATATAATCCATGTATTTGAGGGGGTCACTCTAATGAAATTTAACTTTTAGCAATTTCAAACATTGATGTCAAATATTAGCCAATTTGAATATTTTGAAATTTTCATGTCCGAATGGTTCATTTCCATAGGTGTTCCCTTTGGAAATCGACAAATTTTGAGGTGAAAATTGAAACTTTCTAAATGGGCTAGTATTTGAGGTGTATGTTTGGAATGGTTAAAAATTGAGGTTTCACCATGTTAAGCCCTTCAAATAATAGGCAAATGAAGTTAGATAATATTTCTTAACACTCTAAAACAATATCGAGTTAAATGGATTTTTAAATATATAATCCATGTATTTGAGGGGGTCACTCTAATGAAATTTAACTTTTTAGCAATTTCAAACATTGATGTCAAATATTAGCCAATTTGAATATTTTGAAATTTTCATGTCCGAATGGTTCATTTCCATAGGTGTTCCCTTTGGAAATCGACAAATTTTGAGGTGAAAATTGAAACTTTCTAAATGGGCTAGTATTTGAGGTGTATGTTTGGAATGGTTAAAAATTGAGGTTTCACCATGTTAAGCCCTTCAAATAATAGGCAAATGAAGTTAGATAATATTTCTTAACACTCTAAAACAATATCGAGTTAAATGGATTTTTAAATATATAATCCATGTATTTGAGGGGGTCACTCTAATGAAATTTAACTTTTTAGCAATTTCAAACATTGATGTCAAATATTAGCCAATTTGAATATTTTGAAATTTTCATGTCCGAATGGTTCATTTCCATAGGTGTTCCCTTTGGAAATCGACAAATTTTGAGGTGAAAATTGAAACTTTCTAAATGGGCTAGTATTTGAGGTGTATGTTTGGAATGGTTAAAAATTGAGGTTTCACCATGTTAAGCCCTTCAAATAATAGGCAAATGAAGTTAGATAATATTTCTTAACACTCTAAAACAATATCGAGTTAAATGGATTTTTAAATTTATAATCCAATGTATTTGAGGGGGTCACTCTAATGAAACATGACTTTTTAGCAATTTCCAACATTGATGTCAAATATTAGCCAATTTGAAAATTTTGAAATTTTCATGTCCGAATGGTTCATTTCCATAGGTGTTCCTTTGGAAATCGACAAATTTTGAGGTGAAAATTGAAACTTTTTAAATGGGCTAGTATTTGAGGTGTATGTTTGGAATGGTTAAAAATTGAGGTTTCACCATGTTAAGCCCTTCAAATAATAGGCAAATGAAGTTAGATAATATTTCTTAACACTCTAAAACAATATCGAGTTAAATGGATTTTTAAATATATAATCCATGTATTTGAGGGGGTCACTCTAATGAAATTTAACTTTTTAGCAATTTCAAACATTGATGTCAAATATTAGCCAATTTGAATATTTTGAAATTTTCATGTCCGAATGGTTCATTTCCATAGGTGTTCCCTTTGGAAATCGACAAATTTTGAGGTGAAAATTGAAACTTTCTAAATGGGCTAGTATTTGAGGTGTATGTTTGGAATGGTTAAAAATTGAGGTTTCACCATGTTAAGCCCTTCAAATAATAGGCAAATGAAGTTAGATAATATTTCTTAACACTCTAAAACAATATCGAGTTAAATGGATTTTTAAATATATAATCCATGTATTTGAGGGGGTCACTCTAATGAAATTTAACTTTTTAGCAATTTCAAACATTGATGTCAAATATTAGCCAATTTGAATATTTTGAAATTTTCATGTCCGAATGGTTCATTTCCATAGGTGTTCCCTTTGGAAATCGACAAATTTTGAGGTGAAAATTGAAACTTTCTAAATGGGCTAGTATTTGAGGTGTATGTTTGGAATGGTTAAAAATTGAGGTTTCACCATGTTAAGCCCTTCAAATAATAGGCAAATGAAGTTAGATAATATTTCTTAACACTCTAAAACAATATCGAGTTAAATGGATTTTTAAATATATAATCCATGTATTTGAGGGGGTCACTCTAATGAAATTTAACTTTTTAGCAATTTCAAACATTGATGTCAAATATTAGCCAATTTGAATATTTTGAAATTTTCATGTCCGAATGGTTCATTTCCATAGGTGTTCCCTTTGGAAATCGACAAATTTTGAGGTGAAAATTGAAACTTTCTAAATGGGCTAGTATTTGAGGTGTATGTTTGGAATGGTTAAAAATTGAGGTTTCACCATGTTAAGCCCTTCAAATAATAGGCAAATGAAGTTAGATAATATTTCTTAACACTCTAAAACAATATCGAGTTAAATGGATTTTTAAATATATAATCCATGTATTTGAGGGGGTCACTCTAATGAAATTTAACTTTTTAGCAATTTCAAACATTGATGTCAAATATTAGCCAATTTGAATATTTTGAAATTTTCATGTCCGAATGGTTCATTTCCATAGGTGTTCCCTTTGGAAATCGACAAATTTTGAGGTGAAAATTGAAACTTTCTAAATGGGCTAGTATTTGAGGTGTATGTTTGGAATGGTTAAAAATTGAGGTTTCACCATGTTAAGCCCTTCAAATAATAGGCAAATGAAGTTAGATAATATTTCTTAACACTCTAAAACAATATCGAGTTAAATGGATTTTTAAATATATAATCCATGTATTTGAGGGGGTCACTCTAATGAAATTTAACTTTTTAGCAATTTCAAACATTGATGTCAAATATTAGCCAATTTGAATATTTTGAAATTTTCATGTCCGAATGGTTCATTTCCATAGGTGTTCCCTTTGGAAATCGACAAATTTTGAGGTGAAAATTGAAACTTTCTAAATGGGCTAGTATTTGAGGTGTATGTTTGGAATGGTTAAAAATTGAGGTTTCACCATGTTAAGCCCTTCAAATAATAGGCAAATGAAGTTAGATAATATTTCTTAACACTCTAAAACAATATCGAGTTAAATGGATTTTTAAATTTATAATCCATGTATTTGAGGGGGTCACTCTAATGAAATTTAACTTTTTAGCAATTTCAAACATTGATGTCAAATATTAGCCAATTTGAATATTTTGAAATTTTCATGTCCGAATGGTTCATTTCCATAGGTGTTCCCTTTGGAAATCGACAAATTTTGAGGTGAAAATTGAAACTTTCTAAATGGGCTAGTATTTGAGGTGTATGTTTGGAATGGTTAAAAATTGAGGTTTCACCATGTTAAGCCCTTCAAATAATAGGCAAATGAAGTTAGATAATATTTC
>JAUJYP020000731.1:0-34767 GCA_030674075.2 Linum usitatissimum
GTCATGACTGTATAAACCAAAATATAAAAGAGCATATCGAAAAACACCAAGTACTTGAATAAAGATTCTTTTTCGATCCTTGTGTTTGAGATACAAGACGCATACATCAACTCTAATACCATGAAGAAGACGAACAAAAGAGATCGGGATGTTAGTCGAAGTTTTTGGTTCGGAAGATTGGACATATCTATATAGAGTCATAGTATTTGGAATCGATACGTTTGAGCAATCATGAAAATCCATGGTTACACAACACCTTCTCCACCTCAAAACTACTCAGAATTTCGATGTTGAACTCTTCAAACTAAATTGTGAAGTGATTAGAGGATATCAAGCTTGTTTAAGAATGTAATATCTAAATCTCTCGCTCTAACCTCAAACCTAGTGATTTTGTAGGATTCTGTGCACTCTCCGAGACTCTTTTGTGTGAAGATCCAGGTACGTTAAGACTGTATAAACAAAAATATAAAAGAGGGTATCGAAAAACACTAAGTACTTGAATAATGTTTCTTTTTCGATCCTAGTGTTTGAGATAGAAGACACATACATCAACTCTAATACCATGAAGAACACGAACAAAAGAGATAGGGATGTTAGTAGAAGTTTTTTGGTTCGAAAAATTAGACATGTCTATATAGAGTCATAGTATTTGGAATCGATAGGTTTGAGCAATCATGAAAATCCATGGTTACACAACGTCTTCTCCAGCTCAAACCTACTCAGAATTTCGATGTTGAAGTCTTCAAACTAAATTGTGAAGTGATTAGAGGATATCAAGCTTGTGTAAGAATGTAATATCTATCTCTCTCGCTCCAACCCAAATCTATTGTTTTTGTAAGATTCTGTGCACTCACCGAGACTCTTTTGTGTGAAGATCCAGCTAGGTCATGAGTGTATAAACCAAAATATAAAAGAGCGTATCGAAAAACACCAAGTACTTGAATAAAGATTCTTTTTCGATCCTGGTATTTGAGATACAAGACGCATACATCAACTCTAATACCATGAAGCAGACGAACAAAAGAGATCGGGATGTTAGTCGAAATTTTTGGTTCGGAAGATTGGACATATCCATATAGAGTCATAGTATTTGGAATCGATAGGTTTGAGCAATCATGAAAATCCATGGTTACACAACACCTTCTCCACCTCAAAACTACTCAGAATTTCGATGTTGAACTCTTCAAACTAAATTGTGAAGTTCTTAGAGGATATCAAGCTTGTTTAAGAATGTAATATCTAAATCTCTCGCTCTAACCTCAAACCTAGTGATTTTGTAGGATTCTGTGCACTCTCCGAGACTCTTTTGTGTGAAGATCCAGGTAGGTCAAGAGTGTATAAGCAAAAATATAAAAGAGCGTATCGAAAAACACGAAGTACTTGAATAATGATTCTTTTTCGATCCTAGTGTTTGAGATACAAGACGCATACATCAAATTTAATACCATGAAGAAGACGAACAAAAGAGATGGGGATGTTATTCGAAGTTTTTGGTTCGGAAAATTAGAGATGTCTATATAGAGTCATAGTATTTGGAATCGATAGGTTTGAGCAATCATGAAAATCCATGGTTACACAACGCCTTCTCCACCTCAAAACTACTCTGAATTTTGATGTTGAACTCTTCAAACTAAATTGTGAAGTGATTAGAGGATATCAAGCTTGTTTAAGAATGTAATATCTATCTCTCTTGGTCTAACCTCAAACCTTGTGTTTTTGTAGGATCCTGTGCATTCTCCGAGACTCTTTTGTGACAAGATCCAGGTACGTCAAGACTGTATAAACAAAAATATAAAAGAGAGTATCCAAAAACACGAAGTACTTGAATAAATATTCTTTTTCGATCCTAGTGTTTGAGATACAAGACGCATACATCAACTCTAATACCATGAAGAACACGAACAAAACAGATGGGGATGTTAGTTAAAGTTTTTGGATTGGAAAATTGTACATGTCTATATAGTGTCATAGTATTTGGAATCGATAGGTTTGAGCAATCATGAAAATCCACGGTCACACAACGCCTTCTCCACCTCAAAACTAGTCAGAATTTCGATGTTGAACTCTTCAAACTAAATTTTGAAGTTATTAGAGGATATCAAGCTTGTGTAAGAATGTAATATCTATCTCTCTCGCTCTAACCTCAAACCTATTGTTTTTGTAGGATTTTGTGCACTCACCAAGACTCTTTTGTGTGAAGATCCAGCTAGGTCATAAGTGTATAATCCAAAATATAAAAGAGCGTATCGGAAAACACCAAGTACTTGAATAAAGATTCTTTTTCGATCCTTGTGTTTGAGATACAAGACGCATACATCAACTCTAATACCATGAAGAAGACGAACAAAAGAGATCGGGATGTTAGTCGAAGTTTTTCGTTCGGAAGATTGGACATATCTATATAGAGTCATAGTATTTGGAATCGATAGGTTTGAGCAATCATGAAAATCCATGGTTACACAACACCTTCTCCACCTCAAAACTACTCATAATTTCTATGTTGAACTCTTCAAACTAAATTGTGAAGTGATTAGAGGATATCAAGCTTGTGTAAGAATATAATATCTATCTCTCTCGCTCTAACCTCAAACCTATTGTTTTTGTAGGATTTTGTGCACTCACCGAGAATCTTTTGTGTGAAGATCCAGCTAGGTCATGACTGTATAAACCAAAATATAAAAGAGCATATCGAAAAACACCAAGTACTTGAATAAAGATTCTTTTTCGATCCTTGTGTTTGAGATACAAGACGCATACATCAACTCTAATACCATGAAGAAGACGAACAAAAGAGATCGGGATGTTAGTCGAAGTTTTTGGTTCGGAAGATTGGACATATCTATATAGAGTCATAGTATTTGGAATCGATACGTTTGAGCAATCATGAAAATCCATGGTTACACAACACCTTCTCCACCTCAAAACTACTCAGAATTTCGATGTTGAACTCTTCAAACTAAATTGTGAAGTGATTAGAGGATATCAAGCTTGTTTAAGAATGTAATATCTAAATCTCTCGCTCTAACCTCAAACCTAGTGATTTTGTAGGATTTCGTGCACTCTCCGAGACTCTTTTGTGTGAAGATCCGGGTACGTCAAGAGTGTATAAACAAAAATATAAAAGAGCGTATCGAAAAACACTAAGTACTTGAATAATGATTCTTTTTCGATCCTAGTGTTTGAGATACAAGACACATACATCAACTCTAATACCATGAAGAAGACGAACAAAAGAGATAGGGATGTTAGTCGAAGTTTTTTGGTTCGGAAAATTAGACATGTCTATATAGAGTCATAGTATTTGGAATCGATAGGTTTGAGCAATCATGAAAATCCATGGTTACACAACGTCTTCTCCACCTCAAAACCTACTCGAATTTCGATGTTGAACTCTTCAAACTAAATTGTGAAGTGATTAGAGGATATCAAGCTTGTTTAAGAATGTAATATCTATCTCTCTCGCTCCAACCTCAAATCTATTGTTTTTGTAAGATTCTCGTGCACTCTCCGAGACTCTTTTGTGTGAAGATCCAGCTAGGTCAAGAGTGTATAAACCAAAATATAAAAGAGCGTATCGAAAAACACCAAGTACTTGAATAAAGATTCTTTTTCGATCCTAGTATTTGAGATACAAGACGCATACATCAACTCTAATACCATCAAGCAGACGAACAAAAGAGATCGGGATGTTAGTCGAAATTTTTGGTTCGGAAGATTGGACATATCCATATAGAGTCATAGTATTTGGAATCGATAGGTTTGAGCAATCATGAAAATCCACGGTCACACAACGCCTTCTCCACCTCAAAACTAGTCAGAATTTCGATGTTGAACTCTTCAAACTAAATTTTGAAGTTATTAGAGGATATCAAGCTTGTGTAAGAATGTAATATCTATCTCTCTCGCTCTAACCTCAAACCTATTGTTTTTGTAGGATTTTGTGCACTCACCAAGACTCTTTTGTGTGAAGATCCAGCTAGGTCATAAGTGTATAATCCAAAATATAAAAGAGCGTATCGGAAAACACCAAGTACTTGAATAAAGATTCTTTTTCGATCCTTGTGTTTGAGATACAAGACGCATACATCAACTCTAATACCATGAAGAAGACGAACAAAAGAGATCGGGATGTTAGTCGAAGTTTTTGGTTCGGAAGATTGGACATATCTATATAGAGTCATAGTATTTGGAATCGATAGGTTTGAGCAATCATGAAAATCCATGGTTACACAACACCTTCTCCACCTCAAAACTACTCAGAATTTCGATGTTGAACTCTTCAAACTAAATTGTGAAGTGATTAGAGGATATCAAGCTTGTTTAAGAATGTAATATCTAAATCTCTCGCTCTAACCTCAAACCTAGTGATTTTGTAGGATTCTGTGCACTCTCCGAGACTCTTTTGTGTGAAGATCCAGGTAGGTCAAGAGTGTATAAGCAAAAATATAAAAGAGCGTATCGAAAAACACGAAGTACTTGAATAATGATTCTTTTTCGATCCTAGTGTTTGAGATACAAGCCGCATACATCAAATTTAATACCATGAAGAAGACGAACAAAAGAGATGGGGATGTTATTCGAAGTTTTTGGTTCGGAAAATTAGAGATGTCTATATAGAGTCATAGTATTTGGAATCGATAGGTTTGAGCAATCATGAAAATCCATGGTTACACAACGCCTTCTCCACCTCAAAACTACTCTGAATTTTGATGTTGAACTCTTCAAACTAAATTGTGAAGTGATTAGAGGATATCAAGCTTGTTTAAGAATGTAATATCTATCTCTCTTGGTCTAACCTCAAACCTTGTGTTTTTGTAGGATCCTGTGCATTCTCCGAGACTCTTTTGTGTAAAGATCCAGGTACGTTAAGACTATATAAACAAAAATATAAAAGAGCGTATCGAAAAACACCAAGTACTTGAAAAAAGATTCTTTTTGGATTCTCGTGTTTGAGATACAAGACGCATACCTCAACTCTAATACCATGAAGAAGACGAACAAAAGATATGGGGATGTTAGTCGAATTTGTTGGTTCGGAAGATTGGACATGTCTATATAGAGTCCTAGTATTTGGAATCGATAGGTTTGAGCAATCATGAAAATCCATGGTTACACAACACCTTCTCCACCTCAAAACTACCCAGAATTTCGATGTTAAACTCTTCAATCTAAATTTTGATGTGATTAGAGGATATCAAGCTTGTTTAAGAATGCAATATCTATATCTCTCGCTCTAACCTCAAACCTAGTGTTTTTGGAGGATCCTGTGCATTCTTCGAGACTCTTTTGTGTGAAGATCCAGGTACGTCAAGACTGTATAAACAAAAATATAAAAGAGCGTATCGAAAAACACCAAGTACTTGAATAATGATTCTTTTTCGATCCTAGTGTTTGAGATACAAGACGCATACATCAAATCTAATACCATGAAGAACACGAACAAAAGAGATCGAGATGTTAGTCGAAGTTTTTGGTTCGGAAGATTGGACATGTCTATATAGAGTCATAGTATTTGGAATCGATAGGTTTGAGCAATCATGAAAATCCATGGTTACGCAACGCCTTCTCCACCTCAAAACTACTCAGAATTTCGATGTTGAACTCTTGAAACTAATTGTGAAGCTATTTGAGGATATCAAGCTTGTTTAACAATGTAATATCTATCTCTTTCGCTCTAACCTCAAACCTAGGTTTTTTGTAGGATTCTGTGCATTGTTCGAGACTATTTTTTGTGAAGATCCAGCTAGGTCAAGAGTGGATACACCAAAATGCATAAGAGCATGTCGAAAAACACGAAGTACTTGAATAATGATTGATTTTCGATCCTAGTATTTGAGATACAAGATGCATACATCAACTCTAATACCATGAAGAAGACGAACAAAAGAGATGGGGATGTTAGTCGATGTTTTTGGTTCGGACAATTGGACATGTCTATATAGAGTCATGGTATTTGGAATCGATAGGTTTGAGCAATCATGAAAATCCATAGTTACACAACGCCTTCTCCACCTCAAAACTATTCAGAATTTTGATGTTGAACTCTTCAAACTAAATTGTGAAGTGATTAGAGGATATCAAGCTTGTTTAAGAATATAATATCTATCTTTCTCGCTCTAACCTCAAACCTAGTGTTTTTGTAGGATTCTTTGCACTCTCTGAGACTCTTTTGTGTGAAGATCCAGGTACGTGAAGAGTGTATAAAAAAATTTATAAAAGGGCGTGTTGAAAAACACGAAGTACTTGAATAATGATTCTTTTTCGATCCTAGTGTTTGAGATACAAGGCGCATACATCAACTCTAATACCATGAAGAAGACGAATAAAAGAGATGGGGATGTTAGCCGAAGTTTTTCGTTCGGAAAATTGGACATGTCTATAAAGAGTCATAGTATTTGGAATCTATAGGTTTGAGCAATCATGAAAATCCATGGTTACACAACGCCTTCTCCACCTCAAAACTACTTAGAATTTCGATGTTGAACTCTCGAAACTAATCTGTGAAGCTATTTGAGGATATCAAGCTTGTTTAACAATGTAATATCTATCTCTTTCGCTCTAACCTCAAACCTAGTGTTTTTGTAGGATTCTTGTGCACTCTCCGACACTGTTTTGTGCAAAGATCCAGCTAGGTAAAGAGTGTATAAACCAAAATATAAAAGAGCGTATCGAAAAACACGAAGTACTTGAATAATGATTGATTTTCGATCCTAGAATTTGAGATACAAGATGCATACATCAACTCTAATACCATGAAGAAGACGAACAAAAGAGATGGGGATGTTAGTCGAAGTGTTTGGTTCGGACAATTGGACATGTCTATATAGAGTCATGGTATTTGGAATCGATAGGTTTGAGCAATCATGAAAATCCATGGTTACGCAACGCCTTCTCCACCTCAAAACTATTCAGAATTTCAATGTTGAACTCTTCAAACTAAATTGTGAAGTGATTAGAGGATATCAAGCGTGTTTAAGAATGTAATATCTATTTCTCTCGGTCTAACCTCAAACAAAGTGTTTTTATAAGGTTAAGGCAATCGTCAGAGACTATTTTGTGTGAAGATCCAGCTAGGTGAAGAGTGGATACACCAAAATGCATAAGAGCATGTCGAAAAACATAAAGTACTTGAATAATGATTCTTTTTCGATCCAAGTGTTTGAGATACAAGGCGCATACATCAACTCTAATACCATGAAGAAGACGAACAAAAGATATGGGGATGCTAGCCGAAGTTTTTCGTTCGGAAAATTGGACATGTCTATATAGAGTCATAGTATTTGGAATCTATAGGTTTGAGCAATTATGAAAATCCATGGTTACACAACGCCTTCTCCACCTCAAAACTACTCAGAATTTCGATGTTGAACTGTTGAAACTAATCTGTGAAGCTATTTGAGGATATCAAGCTTGTTTAACAATGTAATATCTATCTCTTTCGCTCTAACCTCAAACCTAGTGTTTTTGTAGGATTCTTGTGCACTCTCCGACACTGTTTTGTGCAAAGATCCAGCTAGGTCAAGAGTGTATAAACCAAAATATAAAAGAGCGTATCGAAAAACACAAAGTACTTGAATAATGATTGATTTTCGATCCTAGTATTTGAGATACAAGATGCATACATCAACTCTAATACCATGAAGAAGACGAACAAAAGAGATGGGGATGTTAGTCGAAGTTTTTGGTTCGGACAATTGGACATGTCTATATAGCGTCATGGTATTTGGAATCGATAGGTTTGAGCAATCATGAAAATCCATGGTTACACAACGCCTTCTCTACCTCAAAACTACTCAGAATTTCAATATTGAACTCTTCAAACTAAATTGTGATGTTAGTAGAGGATATCAAGCTTGTTTAAGAATGTAATATATATCTCTCTCGGTCTAACCTCAAACCTAGTGTTTTTCTAGGATTCTGTGCACTTTCCGAGACTCTTTTGTGTGAAGATCCAGGTACGTCAAGACTGTATAAAGAAAAATATAAAAGAGCGTATCGAAAAACACGAAGTACTTGAATAATGATTCTTTTTCGATCCTAGTGTTTGAGATACAAGACGCATACATCAAATCTAATACCATGAAGAAGACGAAGAAAAGAGATGGGGATGTTAGTCGAAGTTTTTGGTTCGGAAAATTGGACATGTCTATATAGAGTCATAGTATTTGGAATCGATAGGTTTGAGCAATCATGAAAATCCATGGTTACACAACGCCTTCTCCACCTCAAAACTACTAAGAATTTCGATGTTGAACTCTTGAAACTAATCTGTGAAGCTATTTGAGGATATCAAGCTTGTTTAACAATGTAATATCTATCTCTTTCGCTCTAACCTCAAACCTAGGTTTTTTGTAGGATTCTGTGCATTGTTCGAGACTATTTTTTGTGAAGATCCAGCTAGGTCAAGAGTGGATACACCAAAATGCATAAGAGCATGTCGAAAAACACGAAGTACTTGAATAATGATTGATTTTCGATCCTAGTATTTGAGATACAAGATGCATACATCAACTCTAATACCATGAAGAAGACGAACAAAAGAGATGGGGATGTTAGTCGATGTTTTTGGTTCGGACAATTGGACATGTCTATATAGAGTCATGGTATTTGGAATCGATAGGTTTGAGCAATCATGAAAATCCATAGTTACACAACGCTTTCTCCACCTCAAAACTATTCAGAATTTCGATGTTGAACTCTTCAAACTAAATTGTGAAGTGATTAGAGCATATCAAGCTTGTTTAAGAATATAATATCTATCTTTCTCGCTCTAACCTCAAACCTAGTGTTTTTGTAGGATTCTTTGCACTCTCTGAGACTCTTTTGTGTGAAGATCCAGGTACGTGAAGAGTGTATAAAAAAATTTATAAAAGGGCGTGTTGAAAAACACGAAGTACTTGAATAATGATTCTTTTTCGATCCTAGTGTTTGAGATACAAGGCGCATACATCAACTCTAATACCATGAAGAAGACGAATAAAAGAGATGGGGATGTTAGCCGAAGTTTTTCGTTCGGAAAATTGGACATGTCTATAAAGAGTCATAGTATTTGGAATCTATAGGTTTGAGCAATCATGAAAATCCATGGTTACACAACGCCTTCTCCACCTCAAAACTACTTAGAATTTCGATGTTGAACTCTTGAAACTAATCTGTGAAGCTATTTGAGGATATCAAGCTTGTTTAACAATGTAATATCTATCTCTTTCGCTCTAACCTCAAACCTAGTGTTTTTGTAGGATTCTTGTGCACTCTCCGACACTGTTTTGTGCAAAGATCCAGCTAGGTAAAGAGTGTATAAACCAAAATATAAAAGAGCGTATCGAAAAACATGAAGTACTTGAATAATGATTGATTTTCGATCCTAGTATTTGAGATACAAGATGCATACATCAACTCTAATACCATGAAGAAGACGAACAAAAGAGATGGGGATGTTAGTCGAAGTTTTTGGTTCAGACAATTGGACATGTCTATATAGAGTCATGGTATTTGGAATCGATAGGTTTGAGCAATCATGAAAATCCATGGTTACGCAACGCCTTCTCCACCTCAATACTATTCAGAATTTCAATGTTGAACTCTTCAAACTAAATTGTGAAGTGATTAGAGGATATCAAGCGTGTTTAAGAATGTAATATCTATTTCTCTCGGTCTAACCTCAAACAAAGTGTTTTTATAAGGTTCTGTGCACTGTCAGAGACTATTTTGTGTGAAGATCCAGCTAGGTCAAGAGTGGATACACCAAAATGCATAAGAGCATGTCGAAAAACATGAAGTACTTGAATAATGATTCTTTTTCGATCCTAGTGTTTGAGATACAAGGCGCATACATCAACTCTAATACCATGAAGAAGACGAACAAAAGATATGGGGATGCTAGCCGAAGTTTTTCCTTCGGAAAATTGGACATGTCTATATAGAGTCATAGTATTTGGAATCTATAGGTTTGAGCAATCATGAAAATCCATGGTTACACAACGCCTTCTCCACCTCAAAACTACTCGAATTTCGATGTTGAACTCTTGAAACTAATCGTGAAGCTATTTGAGGATATCAAGCTTGTTTAACAATGTAATATCTATCTCTTTTGCTCTAACCTCAAACCTAGTGTTTTTGTAGGATTCTTGTGCACTCTCCGACACTGTTTTGTGCGAAGATCCAGCTAGGTCAAGAGTGTATAAACAAAAATATAAAAGAGCGTATCGAAAAACATGAAGTACTTGAATAATGATTCATTTTCGATCCTAGTATTTGAGATACAAGATGCATACATCAACTCTAATACCATGAAGATGACGAACAAAAGAGATGGGGATGTTAGTCGAAGTTTTTGGTTCGGACAATTGGACATGTCTATATAGAGTCATGGTATTTGGAATCGATAGGTTTGAGCAATCATGAAAATCCATGGTTACACAACGCCTTCTCCACCTCAAAACTAATCAGAATTTCGATGTTGAACTCTTCAAACTAAATTGTGAAGTGATTAGAGGATATCAAGCTTGTTTAAGAATGTAATATCTATCTCTCTCGGTCTATCCTCAAACAAAGTGTTTTTGTAAGGTTCTGTGCACTGTCCGAGACTATTTCTTGTGAAGACCCAGCTAAGTCAAGAGTGGATACACCAAAATGCATAAGAGCATGTCAAAAACCACGAAGTACTTGAATAATGATTCTTTTTCGATCCTAGTGTTTGAGATACAAGGCGCATAAATCAACTCTAATACCATGAAGAAGACGAACAAAAGAGATGGGGATGCTAGCCGAAGTTTTTCGTTCCGAAAGTTGGACCTGTCTATATAGAGTCATAATATTTGGAATCTATAGGTTTGAGCAATCATGAAAATCCATGGTTACACAACGCCTTCTCCACCTCAAAACTACTCAGAATTTCGATGTTGAACTCTTGAAATTAATCTGTGAAGATATTTGAGGATATCAAGCTTGTTTAACAATGTAATATCTATCTTTTTTGCTCTAACCTCAAACCTAGTGTTTTTGTAGGATTTTGTGCACTCTCCGAGACTGTTTTGTGCGAAGGTCCAGCTAGGTCAAGAGTGTATAAACCAAAATATTAAAGAGCGTATCGAAAAACACGAAGTACTTGAATAATCATTCATTTTCTATCCTAGTGTTTGAGATACAAGATTCATACATCAACTCTAATACAATGAAGAAGACGAACAAAAGAGATGGGGATGTTAGTCGAAGTTTTTGGTTCGAACAATTGGACATGTCTATATAGAGTCATAGTATTTGGAATCGATAGGTTTGAGCAATCATGAAAATCCATGGTTACACAACGCCTTCTCTACCTCAAAACTACTCGGAATTTCAATATTGAACTCTTCAAACTAAATTGTGATGTTAGTAGAGGATATCAAGCTTGTTTAAGAATGTAATATATATCTCTCTCGGTCTAACCTCAAACCTAGTGTTTTTCTAGGATTTCGTGCACCGTCCGAGACTATTTTGTGTGAACATCCAACTAGGTCAAGAGTGGCTCCAACAAAATGCATAAGAGCATGTCGAAAAACACGAAGTACTTGAATAATGATTCTTTTTTCAATCCTAGTGTTTCGGATACAAGACGCATACATCAACTCTAATACCATGAAGAAGACAAACGAGAAGAGATGGGGATGTTAGTCGAAGTTTTTGGTTCGGAAAATTGGACATGTCTATATAGAGTCATAGTATTTGGAATCAATAGGTTTGAGCAATCATGAAAATCTATGGTTACACAACGCCTTCTCCACCTCAAAACTATTCTGAATTTCGATGTTAAACTCTTTAAACTAATCCGTGAAACTATTTGATGATATCAAGCTTGCTTAAGAATGTAATATCTATCTCTTTTGCTCTAACCTCAAACCTAGTGTTTTTGTAGGATTCTATGCACTCTCCGAGACTGTTTTGTTCAAAGATACAGCTAGGTCAAGAGTGTATAAACCAAAATATAAAAGAGCGTATCGAAAAACACGAAGTACTTGATTAATCATTCATTTTCGATCCTAGTGTTTGAGAGACCATGAAGAAGACGAACAAAAGAGATGGGGATGTTAGTCGAAGTTTTTGGTTTGGAAAATTGGACATGTCTATATAGAGTCATCGTATTTGGAATCAATAGGTTTGAGCAATCATGAAAATCCATGGTTACACAACGCCTTCTCCACCTCAAAACTACTCGAATCTCGAAGTTGAACTCTTCCAACTAAATTTGTGAAGCTATATGAGGATATCAAGCTTGTTTAAGAATGTAATATCTATCTCTTTTGCTCTATCCTCAAACCTAGTGTTTTTGTAGGATTTTGTGCACTCTCCGAGACTGTTTTGTGCGAAGGTCTAGCTAGGTCAAGAGTGTATAAACCAAAATATTAAAGAGCGTATTGAAAAACACGAAGTACTTGAATAATCATTCATTTTCTATCCTAGTGTTTGAGATACAAGATTCATACATCAACTCTAATACAATGAAGAAGACGAACAAAAGAGATGGGGATGTTAGTCGAAGTTTTTGGTTCGAACAATTGGACATGTCTATATAGAGTCATAGTATTTGGAATCGATAGGTTTGAGCAATCATGAAAATCCATGGTTACACAACGCCTTCTCTACCTCAAAACTACTCAGAATTTCAATATTGAACTCTTCAAACTAAATTGTGATGTTAGTAGAGGATATCAAGCTTGTTTAAGAATGTAATATATATCTCTCTCGGTCTAACCTCAAACCTAGTGTTTTTCTAGGATTTTGTGCACTGTCTGAGACTATTTTGTGTGAACATCCAGCTAGGTCAAGAGTGGCTCCAACAAAATGCATAAGAGCATGTCGAAAAACACGAAGTACTTGAATAATGATTCTTTTTTCAATCCTAGTGTTTCGGATACAAGACGCATACATCAACTCTAATACCATGAAGAAGACAAACGGAAGAGATGGGGATGTTAGTCGAAGTTTTTGGTTCGGAAAATTGGACATGTCTATATAGAGTCATAGTATTTGGAATCAATAGGTTTGAGCAATCATGAAAATCTATGTTTACACAACGCCTTCTCCACCTCAAAACTATTCGAATTTCGATGTTGAACTCTTTAAACTAATCCGTGAAACTATTTGATGATATCAAGCTGGCTTAAGAATGTAATATCTATCTCTTTTGCTCTAACCTCAAACCTAGTGTTTTTGTAGGATTCTATGCACTCTCCGAGACTGTTTTGTTCAAAGATACAGCTAGGTCCAGAGTGTATAAACCAAAATATAAAAGAGCGTATCGAAAAACACGAAGTACTTGATTAATCATTCATTTTCGATCCTAGTGTTTGAGAGACCATGAAGAAGACGAACAAAAGAGATGGGGATGTTAGTCGAAGTTTTTGGTTCAGACAATTGGACATGTCTATATAGAGTCATGGTATTTGGAATCGATAGGTTTGAGCAATCATGAAAATCCATGGTTACGCAACGCCTTCTCCACCTCAAAACTATTCAGAATTTCAATGTTGAACTCTTCAAACTAAATTGTGAAGTGATTAGAGGATATCAAGCGTGTTTAAGAATGTAATATCTATTTCTCTCGGTCTAACCTCAAACAAAGTGTTTTTATAAGGTTACGTGCCTTTGTCGGAGACTATTTTGTGTGAAGATCCAGCTAGGTCAAGAGTGGATACACCAAAATGCATAAGAGCATGTCGAAAAACATGAAGTACTTGAATAATGATTCTTTTTCGATCCTAGTGTTTGAGATACAAGGCGCATACATCAACTCTAATACCATGAAGAAGACGAACAAAAGATATGGGGATGCTAGCCGAAGTTTTTCCTTCGGAAAATTGGACATGTCTATATAGAGTCATAGTATTTGGAATCTATAGGTTTGAGCAATCATGAAAATCCATGGTTACACAACGCCTTCTCCACCTCAAAACTACTCAGAATTTCGATGTTGAACTCTTGAAACTAATCTGTGAAGCTATTTGAGGATATCAAGCTTGTTTAACAATGTAATATCTATCTCTTTTGCTCTAACCTCAAACCTAGTGTTTTTGTAGGATTCTTGTGCACTCTCCGACACTGTTTTGTGCGAAGATCCAGCTAGGTCAAGAGTGTATAAACAAAAATATAAAAGAGCGTATCGAAAAACATGAAGTACTTGAATAATGATTCATTTTCGATCCTAGTATTTGAGATACAAGATGCATACATCAACTCTAATACCATGAAGATGACGAACAAAAGAGATGGGGATGTTAGTCGAAGTTTTTTGTTCGGACAATTGGACATGTCTATATAGAGTCATGGTATTTGGAATCGATAGGTTTGAGCAATCATGAAAATCCATGGTTACACAACGCCTTCTCCACCTCAAAACTAATCGGAATTTCGATGTTGAACTCTTCAAACTAAATTGTGAAGTGATTAGAGGATATCAAGCTTGTTTAAGAATGTAATATCTATCTCTCTCGGTCTATCCTCAAACAAAGTGTTTTTGTAAGGTTCTGTGCACTGTCCTAGACTATTTCTTGTGAAGACCCAGCTAAGTCAAGAATGGATACACCAAAATGCATAAGAGCATGTCAAAAACCACGAAGTACTTGAATAATGATTCTTTTTCGATCCTAGTGTTTGAGATACAAGGCGCATAAATCAACTCTAATACCATGAAGAAGACGAACAAAAGAGATGGGGATGCTAGCCGAAGTTTTTCGTTCCGAAAGTTGGACCTGTCTATATAGAGTCATAATATTTGGAATCTATAGGTTTGAGCAATCATGAAAATCCATGGTTACACAACGCCTTCTCCACCTCAAAACTACTCAGAATTTCGATGTTGAACTCTTGAAATTAATCTGTGAAGATATTTGAGGATATCAAGCTTGTTTAACAATGTAATATCTATCTTTTTTGCTCTAACCTCAAACCTAGTGTTTTTGTAGGATTTTGTGCACTCTCCGAGACTCGTTTTGTGCGAAGGTCCAGCTAGGTCAAGAGTGTATAAACCAAAATATTAAAGAGCGTATCGAAAAACACGAAGTACTTGAATAATCATTCATTTTCTATCCTAGTGTTTGAGATACAAGATTCATACATCAACTCTAATACAATGAAGAAGACGAACAAAAGAGATGGGGATGTTAGTCGAAGTTTTTGGTTCGAACAATTGGACATGTCTATATAGAGTCATAGTATTTGGAATCGATAGGTTTGAGCAATCATGAAAATCCATGGTTACACAACGCCTTCTCTACCTCAAAACTACTCGAATTTCAATATTGAACTCTTCAAACTAAATTGTGATGTTAGTAGAGGATATCAAGCTTGTTTAAGAATGTAATATATATCTCTCTCGGTCTAACCTCAAACCTAGTGTTTTTCTAGGATTCTGTGCCTTGTGCGAGACTATTTTGTGTGAACATCCAGCTAGGTCAAGAGTGGCTCCAACAAAATGCATAAGAGCATGTCGAAAAACACGAAGTACTTGAATAATGATTCTTTTTTCAATCCTAGTGTTTGAGATACAAGACGCATACATCAACTCTAATACCATGAAGAAGACAAACAGAAGAGATGGGGAGGTTAGTCGAAGTTTTTGGTTCGGAAAATTGGACATGTCTATATAGAGTCATAGTATTTGGAATCAATAGGTTTGAGCAATCATGAAAATCTATGGTTACACAACGCCTTCTCCACCTCAAAACTATTCTGAATTTCGATGTTAAACTCTTTAAACTAATCTGTGAAACTATTTGATGATATCAAGCTTGCTTAAGAATGTAATATCTATCTCTTTTGCTCTAACCTCAAACCTAGTGTTTTTGTAGGATTCTATGCACTCTCCGAGACTGTTTTGTTCAAAGATACAGCTAGGTCAAGAGTGTATAAACCAAAATATAAAAGAGCGTATCGAAAAACACGAAGTACTTGATTAATCATTCATTTTCGATCCTAGTGTTTGAGAGACCATGAAGAAGACGAACAAAAGAGATGGGGATGTTAGTCGAAGTTTTTGGTTTGGAAAATTGGACATGTCTATATAGAGTCATCGTATTTGGAATCAATAGGTTTGAGCAATCATGAAAATCCATGGTTACACAACGCCTTCTCCACCTCAAAACTACTCTGAATCTCGAAGTTGAACTCTTCCAACTAATCTGTGAAGCTATATGAGGATATCAAGCTTGTTTAAGAATGTAATATCTATCTCTTTTGCTCTATCCTCAAACCTAGTGTTTTTGTAGGATTTTGTGCACTCTCCGAGACTGTTTTGTGCGAAGGTCTAGCTAGGTCAAGAGTGTATAAACCAAAATATTAAAGACCGTATTGAAAAACACGAAGTACTTGAATAATCATTCATTTTCTATCCTAGTGTTTGAGATACAAGATTCATACATCAACTCTAATACAATGAAGAAGACGAACAAAAGAGATGGGGATGTTAGTCGAAGTTTTTGGTTCGAACAATTGGACATGTCTATATAGAGTCATAGTATTTGGAATCGATAGGTTTGAGCAATCATGAAAATCCATGGTTACACAACGCCTTCTCTACCTCAAAACTACTCAGAATTTCAATATTGAACTCTTCAAACTAAATTGTGATGTTAGTAGAGGATATCAAGCTTGTTTAAGAATGTAATATATATCTCTCTCGGTCTAACCTCAAACCTAGTGTTTTTCTAGGATTCTGTGCACTGTCCGAGACTATTTTGTGTGAACATCCAGCTAGGTCAAGAGTGGCTCCAACAAAATGCATAAGAGCATGTCGAAAAACACGAAGTACTTGAATAATGATTCTTTTTTCAATCCTAGTGTTTCAGATACAAGACGCATACATCAACTCTAATACCATGAAGAAGACAAACAGAAGAGATGGGGATGTTAGTCGAAGTTTTTGGTTCGGAAAATTGGACATGTCTATATAGAGTCATAGTATTTGGAATCAATAGGTTTGAGCAATCATGAAAATCTATGTTTACACAACGCCTTCTCCACCTCAAAACTATTCGAATTTCGATGTTGAACTCTTTAAACTAATCGTGAAACTATTTGATGATATCAAGCCGGCTTAAGAATGTAATATCTATCTCTTTTGCTCTAACCTCAAACCTAGTGTTTTTGTAGGATTCTATGCACTCTCCGAGACTCGTTTTGTTCAAAGATACAGCTAGGTCCAGTGTATAAACCAAAATATAAAAGAGCGTATCGAAAAACACGAAGTACTTGATTAATCATTCATTTTCGATCCTAGTGTTTGAGAGACCATGAAGAAGACGAACAAAAGAGATGGGGATGTTAGTCAAAGTTTTTGGTTTGGAAAATTGGACATGTCTATATAGAGTCATCGTATTTGGAATCAATAGGTTTGAGCAATCATGAAAATCCATGGTTACACAACGCCTTCTCCACCTCAAAACTACTGCGAATCTCGAAGTTGAACTCTTCAAACTAATCTGTGAAGCTATATGAGGATATCAAGCTTGTTTAAGAATGTAATATCTATCTCTTTTGCTCTAACCTCAAACCTAGTGTTTTTGTAGGATTCTGTGCACTCTCCGAGACTGTTTTGTGCGAAGATTCAGCTAGGTCAAGAGTGTATAAACCAAAATATAAAAGAGCGTATCGAAAAACACGAAATACTTGAATAATGATTCATTTTCGATCATAGTGTTTGAGATACAAGATGCAGACATCAACTCTAATACCATGAAGAAGACGAACAAAAGAGATGGGGATGTTAGACGAAGTTTTTTGTTCGGAAAATTGGACATGTCTATATAGAGTCATAGTATTTGGAATCTATAGGTTTGAGCAATCATGAATATCCATGGTTACACAATGCCTTCTCCACCTCAAAACTACTCAGAATTTCGATGTTGAACTCTTGAAACTAATATGTGAAGCTATTTGAGGATATCAAGCTTGTTTAACAATGTAATATATATCTCTTCTGCTCTAACCTAAAACCTAGTGTTTTTGTAGGATTCTGTGCACTCTCCGAGACTGTTTTGTGCGAAGATTCAGCTAGGTCAAGAGTGTATAAACAAAAATATAAAAGAGCGTATCGAAAAACACGAAGTACTTGAATAATGATTCATTTTCGATCATAGTGTTTGAGATACAAGATGCATACATCAACTCTAATACCATGAAGAAGAAGAACAAAAGAGATGGGGATGTTAGTCGAAGTTTTTGGTTCGGACAATTGGACATGTCTATATAGAGTCCATAGTATTTGGAATCGATAGGTTTGAGCAATCATGAAAATCCACGGTTACACAACGCCTTCTCTACCTCAAAACTACTTAGAATTACGATATTGAACTCTTCAAACTAACTTGTGAAGTTATTAGAGGATATCAAGCTTGTTTAAGATTGTAATATCTATCTCTGTCGGTCTAACCTCAAACCTAGTGTTTTTCTAGGATTCTGTGCACTGTCCGAGACTATTTTGTGTGAACATCCAGCTAGGTCAAGAGCTGCTCCAACAAAATGCATAAGAGCATGTCAAAAAACACGAAGTACTTGAATAATGATTCTTTTTTCGATCCTAGTGTTTGAGATACAAGACTCACGCATCAACTCTAATACCATGAAGAAGACGAACAAAAGAGATGGGGATGTTAGCCGAAGTTTTTTGTTTGGACAATTGGACAGGTCTATATAGAGTCATAGTATTTGGAATCTATAGGTTTGAGCAATCATGAATATCCATGGTTACACAACGCCTTCTCCACCTCAAAACTATTCAGAATTTCGATGTTGAACTCTTCAAACTAAATTGTGAAGTGATTAGAGGATATCAAGCTTGTTTAAGAACGTAATATCTATCTCTCTCGGTCTAACCTCAAACAAAGTGTTTTTGTAAGGTTACGTGCACCGTCCGAGACTATTTTGTGTGAAGATCCAGCTAGGTCAAGAGTGGATACACCAAAATGCATAAGAGCATGTCGAAAAACACGAAGTACTTGAATAATGATTCATTTTCGATCATAGTGTTTGAGATACAAGATGCATACATCAACTCTAATACCATGAAGAAGACGAAGAAAAGAGATGGGGATGTTAGTCGAAGTTTTTGGTTCGGACAATTGGACATGTCTATATAGAGTCATGGTATTTGGAATCGATAGGTTTGAGCAATCATGAAAATCCATGGTTACACAACGCCTTCTCTACCTCAAAACTACTCAGAATTACGATATTGAAATCTTCAAACTAACTTGTGAAGTTATTAGAGGATATCAAGCTTGTTTAAGATTGTAATATCTATCTCTCTCGGTCTAACCTCAAACCTAGTGTTTTTCTAGGATTCTGTGTACTGTCCGAGACTATTTTGTGTGAACATCCAGCAAGGTCAAGAGCTGCTCCAACAAAATGCATAAGAGCATGTCAAAAAACACGAAGTACTTGAATAATGATTCTTTTTTCGATCCTAATGTTTGAGATACAAGACTCACGCATCAACTCTAATACCATGAAGAAGACGAACAAAAGAGATGGGGATGTTAGCCTAAGTTTTTTGTTTGGACAATTGGACAGGTCTATATAGAGTCATAGTATTTGGAATCTATAGGTTTGAGCAATCATGAATATCCATGGTTACACAACGCCTTCTCCACCTCAAAACTATTCAGAATTTCGATGTTGAACTCTTCAAACTAAATTGTGAAGTGATTAGAGGATATCAAGCTTGTTTAAGAATGTAATATCTATCTCTCTCGGTCTAACCTCAAACAAAGTGTTTTTGTAAGGTTCTGTGCACTGTCCGAGACTATTTTGTGTGAAGATCCAGCTAGGTCAAGAGTGGATACACCAAAATGCATAAGAGCATGTCGAAAAACACGAAGTACTTGAATAATGATTCATTTTCGATCATAGTGTTTGAGATACAAGATGCATACATCAACTCTAATACCATGAAGAAGACGAAGAAAAGAGATGGGGATGTTAGTCGAAGTTTTTGGTTCGGACAATTGGACATGTCTATATAGAGTCATAGTATTTGGAATCGATAGGTTTGAGCAATCATGAAAATCCATGGTTACACAACGCCTTCTCTATCTCAAAACTACTCGGGAATTACGATATTGAACTCTTCAAACTAACTTGTGAAGTTATTAGAGGATATCAAGCTTGTTTAAGATTGTAATATCTATCTCTCTCGGTCTAACCTCAAGCCTAGTGTTTTTCTAGGATTCTGTGCACTGTCCGAGACTATTTTGTGTGAACATCCAGCTAGGTCAAGAGCTGCTCCAACAAAATGCATAAGGGCATGTCGAAAAACACGAAGTACTTGAATAA
Organism: Linum usitatissimum; assembly: GCA_030674075.2. Lineage (NCBI taxonomy): Eukaryota > Viridiplantae > Streptophyta > Magnoliopsida > Malpighiales > Linaceae > Linum > Linum usitatissimum. The sequence continues at coordinate 20,305 of JAUJYP020000731.1, forward strand.
TGATTCTTTTTTCGATCCTAGTGTTTGAGATACAAGACTCATATATCAACTCTAATACCATGAAGAAGACAAACAAAAGAGATGGGGATGTTAGTCGAAGTTTTTGGTTCGGAAAATTGGACATGTCTATATAGAGTCATAGTATTTGGAATCAATAGGTTTGAGCAATCATGAAAATCCATGGTTACACAACGCCTTCTCCACCTCAAAACTATTCAGAATTTCGATGTTGAACTCTTCAAACTAAATTGTGAAGTGATTAGAGGATATCAAGCTTGTTTAAGAATGTAATATCTATCTCTCTCGGTCTAACCTCAAACAAAGTGTTTTTGTAAGGTTACGTGCCTTGTCCGAGACTATTTTGTGTGAAGATCCAGCTAGGTCAAGAGTGGATACACCAAAATGCATAAGAGCATGTCGAAAAACATGAAGTACTTGAATAATGATTCTTTTTCGATCCTAGTGTTTGAGATACAAGGCGCATACATCAACTCCAATACCATGAAGAAGACGAACAAAAGAGATGGGGATGTTAGTCGAAGTTTTTGGTTCGGAAAATTGGACATGTATATATAGAGTCATAGTATTTGGAATCTATAGGTTTGAGCAATCATAAAAATCCATGGTTACAGAACGCCTTCTCCACCTCAAAACTACTCTGAATTTCGATGTTGAACTCTTCAAACTAAATTGTGAAATGATTAGAAGATATCAAGCTTGTTTAAGAATGTAACATCTATCTCTCTCGCTCTAACCTCAAACCTAGGTTTTTTGTAGGATTCTGTGCATTGTTCGAGAGACTATTTTTTGTGAAGATCCAGCTAGGTCAAGAGTGGATACACCAAAATGCATAAGAGCATGTCGAAAAACACGAAGTACTTGAATAATGATTCATTTTCGATACTAGTGTTTGAGATAGAAGGCGCATACATAAACTCTAATACCATGAAGAAGACGATCAAAAGAGATGGGGATGTTAGCCGAAGTTTTTTGTTCGGAAAATTGGACATGTCTATATAGGGTCATAGTATTTGGAATCTATAGGTTTGAGCAATCATAAAAATCCATGGTTACAGAACGCCTTCTCCACCTCAAAACTACTCTGAATTACGATGTTGAACTCTTCAAACTAAATTGTGAAATGATTAGAAGATATCAAGCTTGTTTAAGAATGTAACATCTATCTCTCTCGCTCTAACCTCAAACCTAGGTTTTTTGTAGGATTCTGTGCATTGTTCGAGACTATTTTTTGTGAAGATCCGGCTAGGTCAAGAGTGGATACACCAAAATGCATAAGAGCATATCGAAAAACACGAAGTACTTGAATAATGATTCATTTTCGATCATAGTGTTTGAGATACAAGATGCATACATCAACTCTAATACCATGAAGAAGACGAACAAAAGAGTTGGGGATGTTAGTCGAAGTTTTTGGTTCGGACAATTGGACATGTCTATATAGAGTCATAGTATTTGGAATCGATAGGTTTGAGCAATCATGAAAATCCATGGTTACACAACGCCTTCTCTACCTCAAAACTACTCAGAATTACGATATTGAACTCTTAAAACTAACTTATTTAAGATTGTTTAAGATTGTAATATCCATCTCTCTCGGTCTAACCTCAAGCTTAGTGTTTTTCTAGGATTCTGTGCACTGTCCGAGATAATTTTGTGTGAACATCCAGCTAGGTCAAGAGCTGCTCCAACAAAATGCATAAGGGCATGTCGAAAAACACGAAGTACTTGAATAATGATTCTTTTTTTGATCCTAGTGTTTGAGATACAAGACTCATATATCAACTCTAATACCATGAAGAAGATGAACAAAAGAGATGGGGATGCTAGCCGAAGTTTTTTGTTCCGAAAATAGGACATGTCTATATAGAATCATAGTATTTGGAATCTATAGGTTTGAGCAATCATGAATATCCATGGTTACACAATGCCTTCTCCACCTCAAAACTACTCAGAATTTCGATGTTGAACTCTTGAAACTAATCTGTGAAGCTATTTGAGGATATCAAGCTTGTTTAACAATGTAATATCTATCTCTTTCGCTCTAACCTTAAACCTAGTGTTTTTGTAGGATTCTTGTGCACTCTCTCGACAACTCGTTTTGTGCGAAGATCCAGCTAGGTCAAGAGTGTATAAACCAAAATATAAAAGAGCGTATCGAAAAACTCGAAGTACTTGAATAATGATTGATTTTCGATCCTAGTATTTGAGATACAAGATGCATACATCAACTCTAATACCATGTAGAAGACGAACAAAAGAGATGGGGATGTTAGTCGAAGTTTTTGGTTCGGACAATTGGACATGTCTATATAGCGTCATGGTATTTGGAATCGATAGGTTTGAGCAATCATGAAAATCCATGGATACACAACGCCTTCTCTACCTCATAACTATTCAGAATTTCGATGTTGAATTCTTCAAACTAAATTGTGATGTTAGTAGAGGATATCAAGCTTGTTTAAGAATGTAATGTATATCTCTCTTGGTCTAACCTCAAACCTAGTGTTTTTCTAGGATTCTATGCACCGTCCGCGACTATTTTGTGTGAACATCCGGCTAGGTCAAGAGTGGCTCCAACAAAATGCATAAGAGCATGTCGAAAAACACGAAGTACTTGAATAATGATTCTTATTTCAATCCCAGTGTTTCAGATACAAGACGCATACATCAACTCTAATACCATGAAGAAGACAAACAAAAGAGATGGGGATGTTAGTCGAAGTTTTTGGTTCGAAAAATTGGACATGTCTATATAGAGTCATAGTATTTGGAATCAATAGATTTGAGCAATCATGAAAATCCATGGTTACACAACGCCTTCTCCACCTCAAAACTATTCCGAATTTCGATGTTGAACTCTTTAAACTAATCTGTGAAGCTATTTGAGGATATCAAGCTTTCTTAAGAATGTAATATCTTTCTCTTTTGCTCTAACCTCAAACCTAGTGTTTTTGTATGATTCTATGCACTCTCCGAGACTGTTTTTTTCAAAGATACAGCTAGGTCAAGAGTGTATAAACCAAAATATAAAAGAGCGTATCCAAAAACACGAAGTACTTGAATAATGATTCATTTTCGATCCTAGTATTTGAGATAGAAGATGCATACATCAACTCTAATACCATGAAGAAGACGAACAAAAGAGATGGGGATGTTAGTCGATGTTTTTGGTTCGGAAAATTGGACATGTCTATATAGAGTCATGGTATTTGGAATCGATAGGTTTGAGCAATCATGAAAATCCATGGTTACGCAACGCCTTCTCCACCTCAAAACTAATCAGAATTTCGATGTTGAACTCTTCAAACTAAATTGTGAAGTGATTAGAGGATATCAAGCTTGTTTAAGAATGTAATATCTATCTCTCTCGGTCTATCCTCAAACAAAGTGTTTTTGTAAGGTTCTGTGCACTGTCCGAGACTATTTTGTGTGAAGATCCAGCTAGGTCAAGAGTGGATACACCAAAATACATAAGAGCATGTCGAAAAACATGAAGTACTTGAATAATGATTCTTTTTCGATCCTAGTGTTTGAGATACAAGGTGCATACATCAACTCTAATACCATGAAGAAGACGAACAAAAGAGTTGGGGATGCTAGCCGAAGTTTTTCGTTCGGAAAATTGGACATGTCTATATAGAGTCATAGTATTTGGAATCTATAGGTTTGAGCAATCATGAAAATCCATGGTTACACAACGCCTTCTCCACCTCAAAACTACTCGGGAATTTCGATGTTGAACTCTTGAAACTAATCGTGAAGCTATTTGAGGATATCAAGATTGTTTAACAATGTAATATCTATCTCTTTTGCTCTAACCTCAAACCTAGTGTTTTTGTAGGATTCTTGTGCACTCTCCGACACTATTTTGTGCGAAGATCCAGCTAGGTCAAGAGTGGATACACCAAAATGCATAAGAGCGTATCGAAAAACATGAAGTACTTGAATAATGATTCATTTTCGATCCTAGTATTTGAGATACAAGATGCATACATCAACTCTAATACCGTGAAGAAGACGAACAAAAGAGATGGGGATGTTAGTCGATGTTTTTGGTTCGGACAATTGGACATTTCTATATACAGTCATGGTATTTGGAATCGATAGGTTTGAGCAACCATGAAAATCCATGGTTACACAATGCCTTCTCCACCTCAAAACTAATCAGAATTTCGATGTTGAACTCTTCAAACTAAATTGTGAAGTGATTAGAGGATATCAAGCTTGTTTAAGAATGTAATATCTATCTCTCTCGGTCTATCCTCAAACAAAATGTTTTTGTAAGGTTCGTGCACCGTCCGAGACTATTTTTTGTGAAAATCCAGCTAGGTCAAGAATGCATACACCAAAATGCATAAGAGCATGTCAAAAACCATGAAGTACTTGAATAATGATTCTTTTTCGATCCTAGTGTTTGACATACAAAGTGCATAAATCAACACTAATACTATGAAGAAGACGAACAAAAGAGTTGGGGATGTTAGCCAAAGTTTTTCTTTCGGAAAATAGGACCTGTCTATATAGACTCATAATATTTGGAATCTATAGGTTTGAGCAATCATCAAAATCCATGGTTACACAACGCCTTGTCCACCTCAAAATTACTCAGAATTTCGATGTTGAACTCTTGAAATTAAATTGTGAACCTATTTGAGGATATCAAGCTTGTTTAACAATGTAATATCTATCTCTTTTGCTCTAACCTCAAACCTAGTGTTTTTGTAGGATTTCGTGCACTCTCCGAGACCGATTTGTGCGAAGGTCCAGCTAGGTCAAGAGTGTATAAACCAAAATATTAAAGAGCGTATCGAAAAACACGAAGTACTTGAATAATCATTAATTTTCTATCCTAGTGTTTGAGATATAAGATTCATACATCAACTCTAATACAATGAAGAAGACGAATAAAAGACATGGGGATGTTAGTCGAAGTTTTTGGTTCGAACAATTGGACATGTCTATATACAGTCATAGTATTTGGAATCGATAGGTTTGAGCAATCATGAAAATCCATGGTTACACAACGCCTTCTCTACCTCAAAACTACTCAGAATTTCAATATTGAACTCTTCAAACTAAACTGTGATGTTAGTAGAGGATATCAAGCTTGTTTAAGAAAGTAATATATATCTCTCTCGGTCTAACCTCAAACCTAGTGTTTTTCTAGGATTCGTGCACTGTCCGAGACTATTTTGTGTGAACATCCAGCTAGGTCAAGAGTGGCTCCAACAAAATGCATAAGAGCATGTCGAAAAACACGAAGTACTTGAATAATGATTCTTTTTTCAATCCTAGTGTTTCAGATACAAGACGCATACATCAACTCTAATACCATGAAGAAGACAAACAAAAGAGATGGGGATGTTAGTCGAAGTTTTTGGTTCGGAAAATTGGACATGTCTATATAGAGTCATAGTATTTGGAATCAATAGGTTTGAGCAATCATGAAAATCCATGGTTACACAATGCCTTCTCCACCTCAAAACTATTCTAAATTTCGATGTTGAACTCTTTAAACTAATCTGTGAAGCTATTTGAGGATATCAAGCTTGCTTAAGAATGTAATATCTATCTCTTTTGCTCTAACCTCAAACCTAGTGTTTTTGTAGGATTCTTGTGCACTCTCCGACACTGTTTTGTGCGAAGATCCAGCTTTGTCAAGAGTGTATAAACAAAAATATAAAAGAGAGTATCGAAAAACATGAAGTACTTGAATAATGATTCATTTTCGATCCTAGTATTTGAGATACAAGATGCATACATCAACTCTAATTCCATGAAGAAGACGAACAAAAGAGATGGGGATGTTAGTCGAAGTTTTTGGTTCAAACAATTGGACATTTCTATATAGAGTCATGGTATTTGGAATCGATAGGTTTGAGCAATCATGAAAATCCATGGTTACACAACGCCTTCTCCACCTCAAAACTAATCAGAATTTCGAAGTTGAACTCTTCAAACTAAATTGTGAAGTGATTAGAGGATATCAAGCTTGTTTAAGAATGTAATATCTATCTCTCTCGGTCTATCCTCAAACAAAGTGTTTTTGTGAGGTTACGTGCAATCGTCCGAGACTATTTTGTGTGAAGATCCAGCTAGGTCAAGAGTGGATACACCAAAATGCATAAGAGCATGTCGAAAAACATGAAGTACTTGAATAATGATTCTTTTTCGATCCTAGTGTTTAAGATACAAGGCACATACATCAACTCTAATACCATGAAGAAGACGAACAAAAGATATGGGGATGCTAGCCGAAGTTTTTCGTTCGGAAAATTGGACATATCTATATAGAGTCATAGTATTTGGAATCTATTGGTTTGAGCAATCATGAAAATCCATGGTTAAACAACGCCTTCTCCACCTCAAAACTACTTAGAATTTCGATGTTGAACTCTTGAAACTAATCTCGTGAAACTATTTGAGGATATCAAGCTTGCTTAAGAATGTAATATCTATCTCTTTTGCTCTAACCTCAAACCTAGTGTTTTTGTAGGATTCTTGTGCACTCTCCGACACTGTTTTGTGCGAAGATCCAGCTTTGTCAAGAGTGTATAAACAAAAATATAAAAGAGAGTATCGAAAAACATGAAGTACTTGAATAATGATTCATTTTCGATCCTAGTATTTGAGATACAAGATGCATACATCAACTCTAATTCCATGAAGAAGACGAACAAAAGAGATGGGGATGTTAGTCGAAGTTTTTGGTTCAAACAATTGGACATTTCTATATAGAGTCATGGTATTTGGAATCGATAGGTTTGAGCAATCATGAAAATCCATGGTTACACAACGCCTTCTCCACCTCAAAACTAATCGAATTTCGATGTTGAACTCTTCAAACTAAATTGTGAAGTGATTAGAGGATATCAAGCTTGTTTAAGAATGTAATATCTATCTCTCTCGGTCTATCCTCAAACAAAGTGTTTTTGTAAGGTTCTGTGCACTGTCAGAGACTATTTTGTGTGAAGATCCAGCTAGGTCAAGAGTGGATACACCAAAATGCATAAGAGCATGTCGAAAAACATGAAGTACTTGAATAATGATTCTTTTTCGATCCTAGTGTTTAAGATACAAGGCACATACATCAACTCTAATACCATGAAGAAGACGAACAAAAGATATGGGGATGCTAGCCGAAGTTTTTCGTTCGGAAAATTGGACATGTCTATATAGAGTCATAGTATTTGGAATCTATTGGTTTGAGCAATCATGAAAATCCATGGTTAAACAACGCCTTCTCCACCTCAAAAGTACTCGGAATTTCGATGTTGAACTCTTGAAACTAATCTGTGAAGCAATTTGAGGATATCAAGATTGTTTAACAATGTAATATCTATCTCTTTTGCTCTAACCTCAAACCTAGTGTTTTTGTAGGATTCTTGTGCACTCTCCGACACCGTTTTGTGCGAAGATCCAGCTAGGTCAAGAGTGTATAAACCAAAATATAAAAGAGCGTATCGAAAAACAAGAAGTACTTGAATAATGATTCATTTTCGATCCTAGTATTTGAGATACAAGATGCATACATCAACTCTAATACAATGAAGAAGACGAACAAAAGACATGGGGATGTTAGTCGAAGTTTTTGGTTCGAACAATTGGACATGTCTATATGGAGTCATAGTATTTTGAATCTATAGGTTTGAGCAATCATGAAAATCCATGGTTACACAACGCCTTCTCCACCTCAAAACTACTCAGAATTTCGATGTTGAACTCTTGAAACTAATACGTGAAGCTATTTGAGGATATCAAGATTGTTTAACAATGTAATATCTATCTCTTTTGCTCTAACCTCAAACCTAGTGTTTTTGTAGGATTCTTGTGCACTCTCCGACACAATTTTGTGCGAAGATCCAGCTAGGTCAAGAGTGGATACACCAAAATGCATAAGAGCGTATCGAAAAACATGAAGTACTTGAATAATGATTCATTTTCGATCCTAGTATTTGAGATACAAGATGCATACATCAACTCTAATACCGTGAAGAAGACGAACAAAAGAGATGGGGATGTTAGTCGATGTTTTTGGTTCGGACAATTGGACATTTCTATATACGTCATGGTATTTGGAATCGATAGGTTTGAGCAACCATGAAAATCCATGGTTACACAATGCCTTCTCCACCTCAAAACTAATCGAATTTCGATGTTGAACTCTTCAAACTAAATTGTGAAGTGATTAGAGGATATCAAGCTTGTTTAAGAATGTAATATCTATCTCTCTCGGTCTATCCTCAAACAAAATGTTTTTGTAAGGTTACGTGCACCGTCCGAGACTATTTTTTGTGAAAATCCAGCTAGGTCAAGAATGCATACACCAAAATGCATAAGAGCATGTCAAAAACCATGAAGTACTTGAATAATGATTCTTTTTCGATCCTAGTGTTTGACATACAAAGTGCATAAATCAACACTAATACTATGAAGAAGACGAACAAAAGAGTTGGGGATGTTAGCCAAAGTTTTTCTTTCGGAAAATAGGACCAGTCTATATAGACTCATAATATTTGGAATCTATAGGTTTGAGCAATCATCAAAATCCATGGTTACACAACGCCTTGTCCACCTCAAAATTACTCGAATTTCGATGTTGAACTCTTGAAATTAAATTGTGAACCTATTTGAGGATATCAAGCTTGTTTAACAATGTAATATCTATCTCTTTTGCTCTAACCTCAAACCTAGTGTTTTTGTAGGATTATGTGCACTCTCCGAGACCGATTTGTGCGAAGGTCCACCTAGGTCAAGAGTGTATAAACCAAAATATTAAAGAGCGTATCGAAAAACACGAAGTACTTGAATAATCATTAATTTTCTATCCTAGTGTTTGAGATATAAGATTCATACATCAACTCTAATACAATGAAGAAGACGAATAAAAGACATGGGGATGTTAGTCGAAGTTTTTGGTTCGAACAATTGGACATGTCTATATACGATCATAGTATTTGGAATCGATAGGTTTGAGCAATCATGAAAATCCATGGTTACACAACGCCTTCTCTACCTCAAAACTACTCGGAATTTCAATATTGAACTCTTCAAACTAAACTGTGATGTTAGTAGAGGATATCAAGCTTGTTTAAGAATGTAATATATATCTCTCTCGGTCTAACCTCAAACCTAGTGTTTTTCTCGGATTCTGTGCACTGTCCGAGACTATTTTGTGTGAACATCCAGCTAGGTCAAGAGTGGCTCCAACAAAATGCATAAGAGCATGTCGAAAAACACGAAGTACTTGAATAATGATTCTTTTTTCAATCCTAGTGTTTCAGATACAAGACGCATACATCAACTCTAATACCATGAAGAAGACAAACAAAAGAGATGGGGATGTTAGTCGAAGTTTTTGGTTCGGAAAATTGGACATGTCTATATAGAGTCATAGTATTTGGAATCAATAGGTTTGAGCAATCATGAAAATCCATGGTTACACAACGCCTTCTCCACCTCAAAAGTATTCTAAATTTCGATGTTGAACTCTTTAAACTAATCCGTGAAGCTATTTGAGGATATCAAGCTTGCTTAAGAATGTAATATCTATCTCTTTTGCTCTAACCTCAAACCTAGTGTTTTGTAGGATTCTTGTGCACTCTCCGACACTGTTTTGTGCGAAGATCCAGCTTTGTCAAGAGTGTATAAACAAAAATATAAAAGAGAGTATCGAAAAACATGAAGTACTTGAATAATGATTCATTTTCGATCCTAGTATTTGAGATACAAGATGCATACATCAACTCTAATTCCATGAAGAAGACGAACAAAAGAGATGGGGATGTTAGTCGAAGTTTTTGGTTCAAACAATTGGACATTTCTATATAGAGTCATGATATTTGGAATCGATAGGTTTGAGCAATCATGAAAATCCATGGTTACACAACGCCTTCTCCACCTCAAAACTAATCGGAATTTCGATGTTGAACTCTTCAAACTAAATTGTGAAGTGATTAGAGGATATCAAGCTTGTTTAAGAATGTAATATCTATCTCTCTTGGTCTATCCTCAAACAAAGTGTTTTTGTAAGGTTCGTGCACTTGTCAGAGACTATTTTGTGTGAAGATCCAGCTAGGTCAAGAGTGGATACACCAAAATGCATAAGAGCATGTCGAAAAACATGAAGTACTTGAATAATGATTCTTTTTCGATCCTAGTGTTTAAGATACAAGGCACATACATCAACTCTAATACCATGAAGAAGACGAACAAAAGATATGGGGATGCTAGCCGAAGTTTTCCGTTCGGAAAATTGGACATGTCTATATAGAGTCATAGTATTTGGAATCTATTGGTTTGAGCAATCATGAAAATCCATGGTTAAACAACGCCTTCTCCACCTCAAAAGTACTCAGAATTTCGATGTTGAACTCTTGAAACTAATCTGTGAAGCAATTTGAGGATATCAAGATTGTTTAACAATGTAATATCTATCTCTTTTGCTCTAACCTCAAACCTAGTGTTTTTGTAGGATTCTTGTGCACTCTCCGACACTCGTTTTGTGCGAAGATCCAGCTAGGTCAAGAGTGTATAAACCAAAATATAAAAGAGCGTATCGAAAAACAAGAAGTACTTGAATAATGATTCATTTTCGATCCTAGTATTTGAGATACAAGATGCATACATCAACTCTAATACAATGAAGAAGACGAACAAAAGACATGGGGATGTTAGTCGAAGTTTTTGGTTCGAACAATTGGACATGTCTATATAGAGTCATAGTATTTGGAATCTATAGGTTTGAGCAATCATGAAAATCCATGGTTACACAACGCCTTCTCCACCTCAAAACTACTTGGAATTTCGATGTTGAACTCTTGAAACTAATCTGTGAAGCTATTTGAGGATATCAAGATTGTTTAACAATGTAATATCTATCTCTTTTGCTCTAACCTCAAACCTAGTGTTTTTGTAGGATTCTTGTGCACTCTCCGACACAATTTTGTGCGAAGATCCAGCTAGGTCAAGAGTGGATACACCAAAATGCATAAGAGCGTATCGGAAAACATGAAGTACTTGAATAATGATTCATTTTCGATCCTAGTATTTGAGATACAAGATGCATACATCAACTCTAATACCGTGAAGAAGACGAACAAAAGAGATGGGGATGTTAGTCGATGTTTTTGGTTCGGACAATTGGACATTTCTATATACGAGTCATGGTATTTGGAATCGATAGGTTTGAGCAACCATGAAAATCCATGGTTACACAATGCCTTCTCCACCTCAAAACTAATCAGAATTTCGATGTTGAACTCTTCAAACTAAATTGTGAAGTGATTAGAGGATATCAAGCTTGTTTAAGAATGTAATATCTATCTCTCTCGGTCTATCCTCAAACAAAATGTTTTTGTAAGGTTACGTAACCTGTCCGAGACTATTTTTGTGAAAATCCAGCTAGGTCAAGAATGCATACACCAAAATGCATAAGAGCATGTCAAAAACCATGAAGTACTTGAATAATGATTCTTTTTCGATCCTAGTGTTTGACATACAAAGTGCATAAATCAACACTAATACTATGAAGAAGACGAACAAAAAGAGTTGGGGATGTTAGCCAAAGTTTTTCTTTCGGAAAATAGGACCTGTCTATATAGACTCATAATATTTGGAATCTATAGGTTTGAGCAATCATCAAAATCCATGGTTACACAACGCCTTGTCCACCTCAAAATTACTCAGAATTTCGATGTTGAACTCTTGAAATTAAATTGCGAACCTATTTGAGGATATCAAGCTTGTTTAACAATGTAATATCTATCTCTTTTGCTCTAACCTCAAACCTAGTGTTTTTGTAGGATTACGTATGCACTCTCCGAGGCCCGATTTGTGCGAAGGTCCAGCTAGGTCAAGAGTGTATAAACCAAAATATTAAAGAGCGTATCGAAAAACACGAAGTACTTGAATAATCATTAATTTTCTATCCTAGTGTTTGAGATATAAGATTCATACATCAACTCTAATACAATGAAGAAGACGAATAAAAGACATGGGGATGTTAGTCGAAGTTTTTGGTTCGAACAATTGGACATGTCTATATACAGTCATAGTATTTGGAATCAATAGGTTTGAGCAATCATGAAAATCCATGGTTACACAACGCCTTCTCCACCTCAAAACTATTCTAAATTTCGATGTTGAACTCTTTAAACTAATTTGTGAAGCTATTTGAGGATATCAAGCTTGCTTAAGAATGTAATATCTATCTCTTTTGCTCTAACCTCAAACCTAGTGTTTTTGTAGGATTCTTGTGCACTCTCCGACACTGTTTTGTGCGAAGATCCAGCTTTTTCAAGAGTGTATAAACAAAAATATAAAAGAGAGTATCGAAAAACATGAAGTACTTGAATAATGATTCATTTTCGATCCTAGTATTTGAGATACAAGATGCATACATCAACTCTAATTCCATGAAGAAGACGAACAAAAGAGATGGGGATGTTAGTCGAAGTTTTTGGTTCAAACAATTGGACATTTCTATATAGAGTCATGGTATTTGGAATCGATAGGTTTGAGCAATCATGAAAATCCATGGTTACACAACGCCTTCTCCACCTCAAAACTAATCGAATTTCGATGTTGAACTCTTCAAACTAAATTGTGAAGTGATTAGAGGATATCAAGCTTGTTTAAGAATGTAATATCTATCTCTCTCGGTCTATCCTCAAACAAAGTGATTTTGTAAGGTTTATGTACTTTGTCAGAGACTATTTTGTGTGAAGATCCGGCTAGGTCAAGAGTGGATACACCAAAATGCATAAGAGCATGTCGAAAAACATGAAGTACTTGAATAATGATTCTTTTTCGATCCTAGTGTTTAAGATACAAGGGCATACATCAACTCTAATACCATGAAGAAGACGAACAAAAGATATGGGGATGTTAGTCGAAGTTTTTCGTTCGGAAAATTGGACATGTCTATATAGAGTCATAGTATTTGGAATCTATTGGTTTGAGCAATCATGAAAATCCATGGTTAAACAACACCTTCTCCACCTCAAAACTACTCGGAAATTTCGATGTTGAACTCTTGAAACTAATCTGTGAAGCAATTTGAGGATATCAAGATTGTTTAACAATGTAATATCTATCTCTTTTGCTCTAACCTCAAACCTAGTGTTTTTGTAGGATTCTTGTGCACTCTCCGACAGACACCGTTTTGTGCGAAGATCCAGCTAGGTCAAGAGTGTATAAACCAAAATATAAAAAGAGCGTATCGAAAAACAAGAAGTACTTGAATAATGATTCATTTTCGATCCTTGTATTTGAGATACAAGATGCATACATCAACTCCAATACCATGCCGGAAGACGAACAAAAGAGATGGGGATGTTAGTCGATGTTTTTGGTTCGGACAATTGGACATTTCTATATAGAGTCATGGTATTTGGAATCGATAGGTTTGAGCAATCATGAAAATCCATGGTTACACAACGCCTTCTCCACCTCGAAACTAATCGGAATTTCGATGTTGAACTCTTCAAACTAAATTGTGAAGTGATTAGAGGATATCAAGCTTGTTTAAGAATGTAATATCTATCTCTCTCGGTCTATCCTCAAACAAAGTGTTTTTGTAAGGTTACGTACCTTGTCCGAGACTATTTTTTGTAGAAGATCCGGCACATAGGTCAAGAGTGCATACACCAAAATGCATAAGAGCATGTCAAAAACCACGAAGTACTTGAATAATGATTCTTTTTCGATCCTAGTGTTTGACATACAAAGTGCATAAATCAGCACTAATACCATGAAGAAGACGAACAAAAGAGTTGGGGATGTTAGCCGAAGTTTTTCGTTCGGAAAATTGGACCTGTCTATATAGAGTCATAATATTTGGAATCTATAGGTTTGAGCAATCATCAAAATCCATGGTTACACAACGCCTTCTCCACCTCAAAACTACTCAGAATTTCGATGTTGAACTCTTGAAATTAATTTGTGAAGCTATTTGAGGATATCAAGCTTGTTTAACAATGTAATATCTATCTCTTTTGCTCTAACCTCAAACCTAGTGTTTTTGTAGGATTCTGTGCACTCTCCGAGAATGCGTTTTGTGCGAAGGTCCAGCTAGGTCAAGAAGTGTATAAACCAAAATATTAAAGAGCGTATCGAAAAACATGAAGTACTTGAATAATGATTCATTTTCGATCCTAGTATTTGAGATACAAGATGCATACATCATCTCTAATACCATGAAGAAGACGAACAAAGAGATGGGGATGTTAGTCGAAGTTTTTGGTTCGGACAATTGGACATGTCTATATAGAGTCATGGTATTTGGAATCGATAGGTTTGAGCAATCATGAAAATCCATGGTTACACAACGCCTTCTCCACCTCAAAACTAATCGAATTTCGATGTTGAACTCTTCAAACTAAATTGTGAAGTGATTAGAGGATATCAAGCTTGTTTAAGAATGTAATATCTATCTATCTC
>JAUJYP020000732.1:0-35144 GCA_030674075.2 Linum usitatissimum
TCGAAGGCACTCAACGAGAAGACCATCGATTTTTTGTAATCGAGGATCCAACTCTAGCATTTTGTAGCGAAGATCTCTTAGAAGTATACGAGGAAATCCGTACCTTGGATCAAAGAAGACAAATTCATCCTCGAATAATTGGCGATCAACGAGTGGCACGGATTTTGAACCACGGCATCGACGCCGGCATCTTCATCATCATCAACGTCACGGTCGCACCCAAGAATCAAGATTCGCTAGAACGAGTTCGGGCAGCTTGTGCTCGCCCTTGTCTTTGGAGTAGAGGTGTTGAATGATGATAAGAGACTTTTCTAGAGTTTGGAATCATTCGGAGCGTAATTGGATTTGAAGGTGGGAAGTTGCCCAAAATCGTGTTCTCAGATTTCGAAGGAGCCTGCACCATATCGCACTCGGGTCGAAACGAAAGGCTATGCCGTAACATCTAGGCCAAGTGCGTAATGGGCTATTTGAAGACCAGCAAGGTCGATGGAAGTAGGGAGAAAGGAATTTGGGAACGAATCCCACGAGGTGGACTTGTTATGGTGATGCCGGTGCCAACGAACGAGGCCTCTCACACCTTTTCGAGCCTGGTTCAAATTTTCTCGCGCCATATGAAGAGCACACGTTCGGTAACTCCTATGAGACGTCGCTTAGGCTGGTTCCGGCCCGGACTACCAATCGGCAACTCAAAAGCCTCACTTAGGCCGGCCTACGAGCCTACAAATTGGCCCTGACCATCAAGGACGAAACCTAGGCTTATGCTATCGATTTCATCTAGTATTTTATTCAAACTTGGAGACCAAGTCGCCTTATTTTAGATCCTTCTTGCTTAGTTGTTAGTAGAATTGCACCATACCAAGGGGCCTTGGGAAAACTAAAAGTGCACCATTCAATCCGCATGGCGCATGGTGCATGGTGGAAGTGCACCATGGGAAGCTGCACAATGCATAGTGTAAATGTAATGTACTAATGTGAACCATATGTGGTTCATTGTGGATGTTCATCGTAAGAAGGCATATGGTTCATGGTGGAAGTTGACGAGGTTATGTCCGCGGTTCTAAACAAGATTTCAAAGTCGTAGACACCGAGACCCCTCGAAGGCACTCAACGAGAAGACCATCAATTTTTTGTAATCAAGGATCCAACTCTAGCATTTTGTAGCAAAGATCTCTTAGAAGTATACAAGGAAATCCGTACCTTGGATCAAAGAAGACAAATTCATCCTCGAATAATTGGCGATCCAACGAGTGGCACGGATTTTGAACCACGGCATCGACGCCGGCATCTTCATCATCATCAACGTCACGGTCGCACCCGAGAATAACGATTCGCAAGAACGAGAGTTCGGGCAACTTGTGCTGCTTGTCTTTGGAGTAAAGGTGTTGAATGATGATAGAGACCTTTACAGAGTTTGGAATCATTCGGAGCGTAATTGGATTCGAAGGTGGGAAGTTGCCCAAAATCGTGTTCACCGATTTCGAAGGAGGCACACCATATCGCACTCGGTCGAAACGAAAGGCTATGCCGTAACATCCTTTGGGCAAGGTGCGTAATGGGCTATTTGAAGACCGGCAAGGTCGATGGAAGTAGGGAGAAAGGAATTTGGGAACGAATCCCACAGGTGGACTTGTTATGGTGATGCCAGTGCCAACGAACGAGGCCTCTCACACCTTTTCGAGCCTGGTTCAAATTTTCTCGCGCCATATGAAGAGCACACGTTCAGTAACTCCTATGAGACGTCGCTTAGGCCTGGTTCCAGCCAGACTACCAATCGGCAACTCAAAAGCCTCACTTAGGCCGGCCTACGAGCCTACGAATTGGCCCCGACCATCGAAGGGACGAAACCTGGGCTTATGCTATCCGATTTCATCTAGTATTTTATTCAAACTTGGAGACCAAGTCGCCTTATTTTAGATCCTTCTTGCTTAGTTGTTAGTAGAATTGCACCATACCGAGGGGCCTTTGGGAAAACTAAAAGTGCACCATTCCAAGTGCGTGGCGCATGGTGCATGGTGGAAGTGCACCATGGGAAGGTGCACAATGCATAGTGTAAATGTAATGTACTAATGTGAACCATATGTGGTTCATTGTGGATGTTCATCGTAAGAAGGCATATGGTTCATGGTGGAAGTTGACGAGGTTATGTCCGCGGTTCTAAACAAGATTTCAAAGTCGTAAACACCGAGACCCCTCGAAGGCACTCAACGAGAAGACCATCAATTTTTTGTAATCGAGGATCCAACTCGAAGCATTTTGTAGCAAAGATCTCTTAGAAGTATACAAGGAAATCCGTACCTTGGATCAAAGAAGACAAATTCATCCTCGAATAATTGGCGATCCAACGAGTGGCACGGATTTTGAACCACGGCATCGACGCGGCATCTTCATCATCATCAACGTCACGGTCGCACCCAAGAATAACGATTCGCTAGAACGAGAGTTCGGGCAACTTGTGCTCGCACGTCTTTGGAGTAAAGGTGTTGAATGATGATAAGAGACCTTTTCTAGAGTTTGGAATCATTCGGAGCGTAATTGGATTCGAAGGTGGGAAGTTGCCCAAAATCGTGTTCACCGATTTCGAAGGGCCACACCATATCGCACTCGGTCGAAACGAAAGGCTATGCCGTAACATCCTTGGGCCAAGTGCGTAATGGGCTATTTGAAGACCAGCGAGGTCGATGGAAGTAGGGAGAAAGGAATTTGGGAACGAATCCCACGAGGTGGACTTGTTATGGTGATGCCGGTGCCAACGAACGGAGGCCTCTCACACCTTTTCGAGCCTGGTTCAGATTTTCTCGCGCCATATGAAGAGCACACGTTCGGTAACTCCTATGAGACGTCGCTTAGGCTGGTTCCGGCCCGGACTACCAATCGGCAACTCAAAAGCCTCACTTAGGCCGGCCTACGAGCCTACAGAGTGGCCCCGACCATCGAAGGACCGAAACCTAGGCTTATGCTATCCGATTTCATCTAGTATTTTATTCAAACTTGGAGACCAAGTCGCCTTATTTTAGATCCTTCTTGCTTAGTTGTTAGTAGAATTGCACCATACCAAGGAGCACTGGGAAAACTAAAAGTGCACCATTCCAAGCTGCATGGCGCATGGTGCATGGTGGAAGTGCACCATGGGAAGCTGCACAATGCATAGTGTAAATGTAATGTACTAATGTGAACCATATGTGGTTCATTGTGGATGTTCATCGTAAGAAGGCATATGGTTCATGGTGGAAGTTGACGAGGTTATGTCCGCCGGTTCTAAACAAGATTTCAAAGTCGTAAACACCGAGACCCCTCGAAGGCACTCAACGAGAAGACCATCAATTTTTTGTAATCAAGGATCCAACTCTAGCATTTTGTAGCAAAGATCTCTTAGAAGTATACAAGGAAATCCGTACCTTGGATCAAAGAAGACAAATTCATCCTCGAATAATTGGCGATCCAACGAGTGGCACGGATTTTGAACCACGGCATCGACGCCGGCATCTTCATCATCATCAACGTCACGGTCGCACCCAAGAATCAAGATTCGCAAGAACGAGAGTTCGGGCAACTTTGTGCTCGCCTTTGTCTTTGGAGTAGAGGTGTTGAATGATGATAAGAGACCTATTCTAGAGTTTGGAATCATTCGGAGCGTAATTGGATTCGAAGGTTGGATGTTGCCCAAAATCGTGTTCACCGATTTCGAAGGACGGCACCATATCGCACTCCGGTCGAAACGAAAGGCTATGCCCGTAACATCCTTAGGCCAGGTGCGTAATGGGCTATTTGAAGACCAGCGAGGTCGATGGAAGTAGGGAGAAAGGAATTTGGGAACGAATCCCACGAGGTGGACTTGTTATGGTGATGCCGGTGCCAACGAACGAGGCCTCTCACACCTTTTCGAGCTGGTTCATATTTTCTCGCGCCATATGAAGAGCACACGTTCGGTAACTCCTATGAGACGTCGCTTAGGCTGGTTCCGGCCCGGACTACCAATCGGCAACTCAAAAGCCTCACTTAGGCCGGCCTACGAGCCTACAAATTGGCCCCAACCATCAAGGACGAAACCTAGGCTTATGATATCCGATTTCATCTAGTATTTTATTCAAACTTGGAGACCAAGTCGCCTTATTTTAGATCCTTCTTGCTTAGTTGTTAGTAGAATTGCACCATACCAAGGGCCTTTGGGAAAATTAAAAGTGCACCATTCCAATTGCATGGCGCATGGTGCATGGTGGAAGTGCACCATGGGAAGGCTGCACAATGCATAGTGTAAATGTAATGTACTAATGTGAACCATATGTGGTTCATTGTGGATGTTCATCGTAAGAAGGCATATGGTTCATGGTGGAAGTTGACGAGGTTATGTCGGCGGTTCTAAACAAGATTTCAAAGTCGTAGACACCGAGACCCCTCGAAGGCACTCAACGAGAAGACCATCAATTTTTTGTAATCAAGGATCCAACTCTAGCATTTTGTAGCAAAGATCTCTTAGAAGTATACAAGGAAATCCGTACCTTGGATCAAAGAAGACAAATTCATCCTCGAATAATTGGCGATCCAACGAGTGGCACGGATTTTGAACCACGGCATCGACGCGGCATCTTCATCATCATCAACGTCACGGTCGCACCCAAGAATAACGATTCGCTAGAACGAGAGTTCGGGCAACTTTGTGCTCGCCTTGTCTTTGGAGTAGAGGTGTTGAATGATGATAAGAGACCTTTTCTAGAGTTTGGAATCATTCGGAGCGTAATTGGATTCGAAGGTGGGAAGTTGCCCAAAATCGTGTTCACCGATTTCGAAGGACGGCACCATATTGCACTCGGTCGAAACGAAAGGCTATGCCGTAACATCCTTTGGGCCAAGGTGCGTAATGGGCTATTTGAAGACCAGCGAGGTCGATGGAAGTAGGGAGAAAGGAATTTGGGAACGAATCCCACGGGTGGACTTGTTATGGTGATGCCGGTGCCAACGAACGAGGCCTCTCACACCTTTTCGAGCTGGTTCATATTTTCTCGCGCCATATGAAGAGCACACGTTCGGTAACTCCTATGAGACGTCGCTTGGCCTGGTTCCCGGCCGGACTACCAATCGGCAACTCAAAAGCCTCACTTAGGCCGGCCTACGAGCCTACAAATTGGCCCAGACCATCGAGGACGAAACCTAGGCTTATGCTATCCGATTTCATCTAGTATTTTATTCAAACTTGGAGACCAAGTCGCCTTATTTTAGATCCTTCTTGCTTAGTTGTTAGTAGAATTGCACCATACCAAGGGGCCTTGGGAAAATTAAAAGTGCACCATTCAAGCTGCATGGCGCATGGTGCATGGTGGAAGTGCACCATAGGAAGGTACACAATGCATAGTGTAAATGTAATGTACTAATGTGAACCATATGTGGTTCATTGTGGATGTTCATCGTAAGAAGGCATATGGTTCATGGTGGAAGTTGACGAGGTTATGTCCGCGGTTCTAAACAAGATTTCAAAGTCGTAGACACCGAGACCCCTCGAAGGCACTCAACGAGAAGACCATCAATTTTTTGTAATCAAGGATCCAACTCTAGCATTTTGTAGCAAAGATCTCTTAGAAGTATACAAGGAAATCCGTACCTTGGATCAAAGAAGACAAATTCATCCTCGAATAATTGGCGATCCAACGAGTGGCACGGATTTTGAACCACGGCATCGACGCGGCATCTTCATCATCATCGACGTCACGGTCGCACCCAAGAATCAAGATTCGCAAGAACGAGAGTTCGGGCAGCACTTGTGCTGCTTGTCTTTGGAGTAGAGGTGTTGAATGATGATAAGAGACCTATTCTAGAGTTTGGAATCATTCGGAGCGTAATTGGATTCGAAGGTTGGATGTTGCCCAAAATCGTGTTCACCGATTTCGAAGGACGGCACCATATTGCACTCGGTCGAAACGAAAGGCTATGCCGTAACATCCGCTGGGCAAGGTGCGTAATGGGCTATTTGAAGACCAGCAAGGTCGATGGAAGTAGGGAGAAAGGAATTTGGGAACGAATCCCACGGGTGGACTTGTTATGGTGATGCCGGTGCCAACGAACGAGGCCTCTCACACCTTTTCGAGCTGGTTCATATTTTCTCGCGCCATATGAAGAGCACACGTTCAGTAACTCCTATGAGACGTCGCTTAGGCCTGGTTCCAGCCAGACTACCAATCGGCAACTCAAAAGCCTCACTTAGGCCAGCCTACGAGCCTACAAATTGGCCCCAACCATCAAGGACGAAACCTAGGCTTATGATATCCGATTTCATCTAGTATTTTATTCAAACTTGGAGACCAAGTCGCCTTATTTTAGATCCTTCTTGCTTAGTTGTTAGTAGAATTGCACCATACCAAGGGGCAGGAAAATTAAAAGTGCACCATTCCAAGGGCATGGCGCATGGTGCATGGTGGAAGTGCACCATGGGAAGGTGATGCATAGTGTAAATGTAATGTACTAATGTGAACCATATGTGGTTCATTGTGGATGTTCATCGTAAGAAGGCATATGGTTCATGGTGGAAGTTGACGAGGTTATGTCCGCGGTTCTAAACAAGATTTCAAAGTCGTAGACACCGAGACCCCTCGAAGGCACTCAACGAGAAGACCATCAATTTTTTGTAATCAAGGATCCAACTCTAGCATTTTGTAGCAAAGATCTCTTAGAAGTATACAAGGAAATCCGTACCTTGGATCAAAGAAGACAAATTCATCCTCGAATAATTGGCGATCAACGAGTGGCACGGATTTTGAACCACGGCATCGACGCGGCATCTTCATCATCATCAACGTCACGGTCGCACCCCAAGAATCAAGATTCGCAAGAACGAGAGTTCGGGCAACCTGTGCTCGCTCTGTCTTTGGAGTAGAGGTGTTGAATGATGATAAGAGACCTATTCTAGAGTTTGGAATCATTCGGACCGTAATTGGATTCGAAGGTGGGAAGTTGCCCAAATTCGTGTTCACCGATTTCGAAGGACTGCACCATATCGCACTCCGTCGAAACGAAAGGCTATGCCCGTAACATCCTTTGGGCCAGGTGCGTAATGGGCTATTTGAAGACCGGCAAGGTCGATGGAAGTAGGGAGAAAGGAATTTGGGAACGAATCCCACGAGTGGACTTGTTATGGTGATGCCGGTGCCAACGAACGAGGCCTCTCACACCTTTTCGAGCCTGGTTCATATTTTCTCGCGCCATATGAAGAGCACACGTTCGGTAACTCCTATGAGACGTCGCTTAGGCACTGGTTCCAGCCGGACTACCAATCGGCAACTCAAAAGCCTCACTTAGGCCGGCCTACGAGCCTACAAATTGGCCCAAACCATCGAGGACGAAACCTAGGCTTATGATATCCGATTTCATCTAGTATTTTATTCAAACTTGGAGACCAAGTCGCCTTATTTTAGATCCTTCTTGCTTAGTTGTTAGTAGAATTGCACCATACCAAGGGGCAGGAAAATTAAAAGTGCACCATTCAAGCTGCATAGCGCATGGTGCATGGTGGAAGTGCACCATGGGAAGTACACGATGCATAGTGTAAATGTAATGTACTAATGTGAACCATATGTGGTTCATTGTGGATGTTCATCGTAAGAAGGCATATGGTTCATGGTGGAAGTTGACGAGGTTATGTCCGCCGGTTCTAAACAAGATTTCAAAGTCGTAGACACCGAGACCCCTCGAAGGCACTCAACGAGAAGACCATCAATTTTTTGTAATCAAGGATCCAACTCCAGCATTTTGTAGCAAAGATCTCTTAGAAGTATACAAGGAAATCCGTACCTTGGATCAAAGAAGACAAATTCATCCTCGAATAATTGGCGATCCAACGAGTGGCACGGATTTTGAACCACGGCATCGACGCCGGCATCTTCATCATCATCGACGTCACGGTCGCACCCAAGAATCAAGATTCGCTAGAACGAGAGTTCGGGCAGCTTTGTGCTCGCAACGTCTTTGGAGTAGAGGTGTTGAATGATGATAAGAGACCTTTCAGAGTTTGGAATCATTCGGAGCGTAATTGGATTCGAAGGTGGGAAGTTGCCCAAAATCGTGTTCACCGATTTCGAAGGAGCGCACCATATCGCACTTCGGTCGAAACGAAAGGCTATGCCGTAACATCTTTGGGCAAGTGCGTAATGGGCTATTTGAAGACCAGCAAGGTCGATGGAAGTAGGGAGAAAGGAATTTGGGAACGAATCCCACGGGTGGACTTGTTATGGTGATGCCGGTGCCAACGAACGAGGCCTCTCACACCTTTTCGAGCCTGGTTCATATTTTCTCGCGCCATATGAAGAGCACACGTTCGGTAACTCCTATGAGACGTCGCTTAGGCTGGTTCCGGCCCGGACTACCAATCGGCAACTCAAAAGCCTCACTTAGGCCGGCCTACGAGCCTACAAATTGGCCCCGACCATCGAGGACGAAACCTAGGCTTATGCTATCCGATTTCATCTAGTATTTTATTCAAACTTGGAGACCAAGTCGCCTTATTTTAGATCCTTCTTGCTTAGTTGTTAGTAGAATTGCACCATACCAAGGGGCAGGAAAATTAAAAGTGCACCATTCAAATTGCGTGGCGCATGGTGCATGGTGGAAGTGCACCATGGGAAGGTGCATGATGCATAGTGTAAATGTAATGTACTAATGTGAACCATATGTGGTTCATTGTGGAAGTTCATCGTAAGAAGGCATATGGTTCATGGTGGAAGTTGACGAGGTTATGTCCGCGGTTCTACAAACAAGATTTCAAAGTCGTAGACAGCCGAGACCCCTCGAAGGCACTCAACGAGAAGACCATCAATTTTTTGTAATCAAGGATCCAACTCTAGCATTTTGTAGCAAAGATCTCTTAGAAGTATACAAGGAAATCCGTACCTTGGATCAAAGAAGACAAATTCATCCTCGAATAATTGGCGATCCAACGAGTGGCACGGATTTTGAACCACGGCATCGACGCCGGCATCTTCATCATCATCAACGTCACGGTCGCACCCAAGAATCAAGATTCGCAAGAACGAGAGTTCGGGCAACACTTTGTGCTCGCAGCTTGTGTCTTTGGAGTAGAGGTGTTGAATGATGATAAGAGACCTATTCTAGAGTTTGGAATCATTCGGAGCGTAATTGGATTCGAAGGTTGGATGTTGCCCAAAATCGTGTTCACCAATTTCGAAGGACTGCACCATATCGCACTCTGGTCGAAACGAAAGGCTATGTCCGTAACATCATTGGGCCAGGTGCGTAATGGGCTATTTGAAGACCAGCAAGGTCGATGGAAGTAGGGAGAAAGGAATTTGGGAACGAATCCCACGGGTGGACTTGTTATGGTGATGCCGGTGCCAACGAACGAGGCCTCTCACACCTTTTCGAGCTGGTTCATATTTTCTCGCGCCATATGAAGAGCACACGTTCGGTAACTCCTATGAGACGTCGCTTAGGCTGGTTCCGGCCGGACTACCAATCGGCAACTCAAAAGCCTCACTTAGGCCGGCCTACGAGCCTACAAATTGGCCCTAACCATCGAGGACGAAACTAGGCTTATGCTATCCGATTTCATCTAGTATTTTATTCAAACTTGGAGACCAAGTCGCCTTATTTTAGATCCTTCTTGCTTAGTTGTTAGTAGAATTGCACCATACCAAGGGGCCTTGGGAAAATTAAAAGTGCACCATTCAAGTTGCATGGCGCATGGTGCATGGTGGAAGTGCACCATGGGAAGGTGCACGATGCATAGTGTAAATGTAATGTACTAATGTGAACCATATGTGGTTCATTGTGGATGTTCATCGTAAGAAGGCATATGGTTCATGGTGGAAGTTGACGAGGTTATGTCCGCGGTTCTAAACAAGATTTCAAAGTCGTAGACACCGAGACCCCTCGAAGGCACTCAACGAGAAGACCATCAATTTTTTGTAATCAAGGATCCAACTCTAGCATTTTGTAGCAAAGATCTCTTAGAAGTATACAAGGAAATCCGTACCTTGGATCAAAGAAGACAAATTCATCCTCGAATAATTGGCGATCCAACGAGTGGCACGGATTTTGAACCACGGCATCGACGCCGGCATCTTCGTCATCATCGACGTCACGGTCGCACCCAAGAATCAAGATTCGCAAGAACGGAGTTCGGGCAACTTTGTGCTCGCCTTGTCTTTGGAGTAGAGGTGTTGAATGATGATAAGAGACCTTTTCTAGAGTTTGGAATCATTCGGAGCGTAATTGGATTCGAAGGTGGGAAGTTGCCCAAAATCGTGTTCACCGATTTCGAAGGACGGCACCATATCGCACTCGGTCGAAACGAAAGGCTATGCCCGTAACATCCTTGGGCCAAGGTGCGTAATGGGCTATTTGAAGACCGGCAAGGTCGATGGAAGTAGGGAGAAAGGAATTTGGGAACGAATCCCACGAGGTGGACTTGTTATGGTGATGCCAGTGCCAACGAACGAGGCCTCTCACACCTTTTCGAGCCTGGTTCATATTTTCTCGCGCCATATGAAGAGCACACGTTCAGTAACTCCTATGAGACGTCGCTTAGGCCTGGTTCCGGCCAGACTACCAATCGGCAACTCAAAAGCCTCACTTAGGCCAGCCTACGAGCCTACAAATTGGCCCTGACCATCGAGGACGAAACCTAGGCTTATGCTATCCGATTTCATCTAGTATTTTATTCAAACTTGGAGACCAAGTCGCCTTATTTTAGATCCTTCTTGCTTAGTTGTTAGTAGAATTGCACCATACCAAGGGCTAGGAAAATTAAAAGTGCACCATTCCAAACTGCATGGCGCATGGTGCATGGTGGAAGTGCACCATGGGAAGGCTGCACTGATGCATAGTGTAAATGTAATGTACTAATGTGAACCATATGTGGTTCATTGTGGATGTTCATCGTAAGAAGGCATATGGTTCATGGTGGAAGTTGACGAGGTTATGTCCGCGGTTCTAAACAAGATTTCAAAGTCGTAGACACCCGAGACCCCTCGAAGGCACTCAACGAGAAGACCATCAATTTTTTGTAATCAAGGATCCAACTCTAGCATTTTGTAGCAAAGATCTCTTAGAAGTATACAAGGAAATCCGTACCTTGGATCAAAGAAGACAAATTCATCCTCGAATAATTGGCGATCCAACGAGTGGCACGGATTTTGAACCACGGCATCGACGCCGGCATCTTCATCATCATCAACGTCACGGTCGCACACAAGAATCAAGATTCGCAAGAACGAGAGTTCGGGCAACCTGTGCTCGCTTGCTGTCTTTGGAGTAGAGGTGTTGAATGATGATAAGAGACCTATTCTAGAGTTTGGAATCATTCGGAGCGTAATTGGATTCGAAGGTTGGATGTTGCCCAAAATCGTGTTCACCGATTTCGAAGGACTGCACCATATCGCACTCGGTCGAAACGAAAGGCTATGCCGTAACATCAGGCCAGGTGCGTAATGGGCTATTTGAAGACCGGCGAGGTCGATGGAAGTAGGGAGAAAGGAATTTGGGAACGAATCCCACGGGTGGACTTGTTATGGTGATGCCGGTGCCAGCGAACGAGGCCTCTCACACCTTTTCGAGCCTGGTTCATATTTTCTCGCGCCATATGAAGAGCACACGTTCGGTAACTCCTATGAGACGTCGCTTAAGGCACTGGTTCCGGCCGGACTACCAATCGGCAACTCAAAAGCCTCACTTAGGCCGGCCTACGAGCCTACAAATTGGCCCCAACCATCGAGGACGAAACCTAGGCTTATGATATCCGATTTCATCTAGTATTTTATTCAAACTTGGAGACCAAGTCGCCTTATTTTAGATCCTTCTTGCTTAGTTGTTAGTAGAATTGCACCATACCAAGGGGCAGGAAAATTAAAAGTGCACCATTCCAATTTGCGTGGCGCATGGTGCATGGTGGAAGTGCACCATGGGAAGGCACTTGATGCATAGTGTAAATGTAATGTACTAATGTGAACCATATGTGGTTCATTGTGGATGTTCATCGTAAGAAGGCATATGGTTCATGGTGGAAGTTGACGAGGTTATGTCCGCCGGTTCTAAACAAGATTTCAAAGTCGTAGACACCGAGACCCCTCGAAGGCACTCAACGAGAAGACCATCAATTTTTTGTAATCAAGGATCCAACTCTAGCATTTTGTAGCAAAGATCTCTTAGAAGTATACAAGGAAATCCGTACCTTGGATCAAAGAAGACAAATTCATCCTCGAATAATTGGCGATCCAACGAGTGGCACGGATTTTGAACCACGGCATCGACGCCGGCATCTTCATCATCATCGACGTCACGGTCGCACCCGAGAATCAAGATTCGCTAGAACGAGAGTTCGGGCAACTTTGCTCGCTTGCTTGTCTTTGGAGTAGAGGTGTTGAATGATGATAAGAGACCTTTTCTAGAGTTTGGAATCATTCGGAGCGTAATTGGATTCGAAGGTGGGATGTTGCCCAAAATCGTGTTCACCGATTTCGAAGGACGGCACCATATCGCACTCCGGTCGAAACGAAAGGCTATGCCGTAACATCAGGCAGGTGCGTAATGGGCTATTTGAAGACCAGCAAGGTCGATGGAAGTAGGGAGAAAGGAATTTGGGAACGAATCCCACGGGTGGACTTGTTATGGTGATGCCGGTGCCAACGAACGAGGCCTCTCACACCTTTTCGAGCTGGTTCATATTTTCTCGCGCCATATGAAGAGCACACGTTCGGTAACTCCTATGAGACGTCGCTTAGGCTGGTTCCAGCCCGGACTACCAATCGGCAACTCAAAAGCCTCACTTAGGCCAGCCTACGAGCCTACAAATTGGCCCCTGACCATCAAGGACGAAACCTAGGCTTATGATATCCGATTTCATCTAGTATTTTATTCAAACTTGGAGACCAAGTCGCCTTATTTTAGATCCTTCTTGCTTAGTTGTTAGTAGAATTGCACCATACCAAGGGCTTGGGAAAATTAAAAGTGCACCATTCCAAACTGCATGGCGCATGGTGCATGGTGGAAGTGCACCATGGGAAGGCACACGATGCATAGTGTAAATGTAATGTACTAATGTGAACCATATGTGGTTCATTGTGGAAGTTCATCGTAAGAAGGCATATGGTTCATGGTGGAAGTTGACGAGGTTATGTCCGCGGTTCTAAACAAGATTTCAAAGTCGTAGACACACCGAGACCCCTCGAAGGCACTCAACGAGAAGACCATCAATTTTTTGTAATCAAGGATCCAACTCTAGCATTTTGTAGCAAAGATCTCTTAGAAGTATACAAGGAAATCCGTACCTTGGATCAAAGAAGACAAATTCATCCTCGAATAATTGGCGATCCAACGAGTGGCACGGATTTTGAACCACGGCATCGACGCGGCATCTTCATCATCATCAACGTCACGGTCGCACCCAAGAATCAAGATTCGCAAGAACGAGAGTTCGGGCAACTTGTGCTCGCCTTTGTCTTTGGAGTAGAGGTGTTGAATGATGATAAGAGACCTATTCTAGAGTTTGGAATCATTCGGAGCGTAATTGGATTCGAAGGTTGGATGTTGCCCAAAATCGTGTTCACCGATTTCGAAGGACGGCACCATATTGCACTCCGGTCGAAACGAAAGGCTATGCCGTAACATCCTTTGGGCAAGGTGCGTAATGGGCTATTTGAAGACCAGCAAGGTCGATGGAAGTAGGGAGAAAGGAATTTGGGAACGAATCCCACGGGTGGACTTGTTATGGTGATGCCGGTGCCAACGAACGAGGCCTCTCACACCTTTTCGAGCCTGGTTCATATTTTCTCGCGCCATATGAAGAGCACACGTTCGGTAACTCCTATGAGACGTCGCTTAGGCCTGGTTCCGGCCCGGACTACCAATCGGCAACTCAAAAGCCTCACTTAGGCCGGCCTACGAGCCTACAAATTGGCCCCGACCATCAAGGACGAAACCTAGGCTTATGATATCCGATTTCATCTAGTATTTTATTCAAACTTGGAGACCAAGTCGCCTTATTTTAGATCCTTCTTGCTTAGTTGTTAGTAGAATTGCACCATACCAAGGGGCTTTGGGAAAATTAAAAGTGCACCATTCAAAGTTTGCATGGCGCATGGTGCATGGTGGAAGTGCACCATGGGAAGGCGCACAATGCATAGTGTAAATGTAATGTACTAATGTGAACCATATGTGGTTCATTGTGGATGTTCATCGTAAGAAGGCATATGGTTCATGGTGGAAGTTGACGAGGTTATGTCCGCGGTTCTAAACAAGATTTCAAAGTCGTAGACACCGAGACCCCTCGAAGGCACTCAACGAGAAGACCATCAATTTTTTGTAATCAAGGATCCAACTCTAGCATTTTGTAGCAAAGATCTCTTAGAAGTATACAAGGAAATCCGTACCTTGGATCAAAGAAGACAAATTCATCCTCGAATAATTGGCGATCCAACGAGTGGCACGGATTTTGAACCACGGCATCGACGCCGGCATCTTCATCATCATCAACGTCACGGTCGCACCCAAGAATCAAGATTCGCAAGAACGAGAGTTCGGGCAACCTGTGCTCGCACTGTCTTTGGAGTAGAGGTGTTGAATGATGATAAGAGACCTATTCTAGAGTTTGGAATCATTCGGAGCGTAATTGGATTCGAAGGTTGGATGTTGCCCAAAATCGTGTTCACCGATTTCGAAGGACGCACCATATTGCACTCCGGTCGAAACGAAAGGCTATGCCCGTAACATCCTTTGGGCAAGGTGCGTAATGGGCTATTTGAAGACCAGCAAGGTCGATGGAAGTAGGGAGAAAGGAATTTGGGAACGAATCCCACGGGTGGACTTGTTATGGTGATGCCGGTGCCAGCGAACGAGGCCTCTCACACCTTTTCGAGCCTGGTTCATATTTTCTCGCGCCATATGAAGAGCACACGTTCGGTAACTCCTATGAGACGTCGCTTAGGCTGGTTCCGGCCCGGACTACCAATCGGCAACTCAAAAGCCTCACTTAGGCCGGCCTACGAGCCTACAAATTGGCCCTGACCATCGAGGACGAAACCTAGGCTTATGATATCCGATTTCATCTAGTATTTTATTCAAACTTGGAGACCAAGTCGCCTTATTTTAGATCCTTCTTGCTTAGTTGTTAGTAGAATTGCACCATACCAAGGGGCCTTGGGAAAATTAAAAGTTCACCATTCCAAATTGCATGGCGCATGGTGCATGGTGGAAGTGCACCATGGGAAGGCTGCACAATGCATAGTGTAAATGTAATGTGCTAATGTGAACCATATGTGGTTCATTGTGGATGTTCATCGTAAGAAGGCATATGGTTCATGGTGGAAGTTGACGAGGTTATGTCCGCGGTTCTAAACAAGATTTCAAAGTCGTAGACACCGAGACCCCTCGAAGGCACTCAACGAGAAGACCATCAATTTTTTGTAATCAAGGATCCAACTCTAGCATTTTGTAGCAAAGATCTCTTAGAAGTATACAAGGAAATCCGTACCTTGGATCAAAGAAGACAAATTCATCCTCGAATAATTGGCGATCCAACGAGTGGCACGGATTTTGAACCACGGCATCGACGCGGCATCTTCATCATCATCAACGTCACGGTCGCACCCAAGAATCAAGATTCGCGAGAACGAGAGTTCGGGCAACTTTGTGCTCGCCTTTGTCTTTGGAGTAGAGGTGTTGAATGATGATAAGAGACCTATTCTAGAGTTTGGAATCATTCGGAGCGTAATTGGATTCGAAGGTTGGATGTTGCCCAAAATCGTGTTCACCGATTTCGAAGGACGGCACCATATTGCACTCGGTCGAAACGAAAGGCTATGCCAGTAACATCCTTTGGGCAAGGTGCGTAATGGGCTATTTGAAGACCGAGCGAGGTCGATGGAAGTAGGGAGAAAGGAATTTGGGAACGAATCCCACGGGTGGACTTGTTATGGTGATGCCGGTGCCAACGAACGAGGCCTCTCACACCTTTTCGAGCCTGGTTCATATTTTCTCGCGCCATATGAAGAGCACACGTTCGGTAACTCCTATGAGACGTCGCTTAGGCCTGGTTCCGGCCGGACTACCAATCGGCAACTCAAAAGCCTCACTTAGGCCAGCCTACGAGCCTACAAATTGGCCCAAACCATCGAGGACGAAACCTAGGCTTATGATATCCGATTTCATCTAGTATTTTATTCAAACTTGGAGACCAAGTCGCCTTATTTTAGATCCTTCTTGCTTAGTTGTTAGTAGAATTGCACCATACCAAGGGGCCAGGAAAATTAAAAGTGCACCATTCCAAGCTGCATGGCGCATGGTGCATGGTGGAAGTGCACCATGGGAAGGCGCACGATGCATAGTGTAAATGTAATGTACTAATGTGAACCATATGTGGTTCATTGTGGATGTTCATCGTAAGAAGGCATATGGTTCATGGTGGAAGTTGACGAGGTTATGTCCGCGGTTCTAAACAAGATTTCAAAGTCGTAGACACCGAGACCCCTCGAAGGCACTCAACGAGAAGACCATCAATTTTTTGTAATCAAGGATCCAACTCTAGCATTTTGTAGCAAAGATCTCTTAGAAGTATACAAGGAAATCCGTACCTTGGATCAAAGAAGACAAATTCATCCTCGAATAATTGGCGATCCAACGAGTGGCACGGATTTTGAACCACGGCATCGACGGCGGCATCTTCATCATCATCAACGTCACGGTCGCACCCAAGAATCAAGATTCGCAAGAACGAGAGTTCGGGCAACCTGTGCTCGCACTGTCTTTGGAGTAGAGGTGTTGAATGATGATAAGAGACCTATTCTAGAGTTTGGAATCATTCGGAGCGTAATTGGATTCGAAGGTTGGATGTTGCCCAAAATCGTGTTCACCGATTTCGAAGGACGGCACCATATTGCACTCCGTCGAAACGAAAGGCTATGCCGTAACATCCATTGGGCAAGGTGCGTAATGGGCTATTTGAAGACCAGCGAGGTCGATGGAAGTAGGGAGAAAGGAATTTGGGAACGAATCCCACGGGTGGACTTGTTATGGTGATGCCGGTGCCAACGAACGAGGCCTCTCACACCTTTTCGAGCCTGGTTCATATTTTCTCGCGCCATATGAAGAGCACACGTTCGGTAACTCCTATGAGACGTCGCTTAGGCACTGGTTCCGGCCGGACTACCAATCGGCAACTCAAAAGCCTCACTTAGGCCGGCCTACGAGCCTACGAATTGGCCCCTGACCATCGAGGACGAAACCTAGGCTTATGATATCCGATTTCATCTAGTATTTTATTCAAACTTGGAGACCAAGTCGCCTTATTTTAGATCCTTCTTGCTTAGTTGTTAGTAGAATTGCACCATACCAAGGGGGGCTTGGGAAAATTAAAAGTGCACCATTCAAGCTGCATGGCGCATGGTGCATGGTGGAAGTGCACCATGGGAAGGCGCACAATGCATAGTGTAAATGTAATGTACTAATGTGAACCATATGTGGTTCATTGTGGATGTTCATCGTAAGAAGGCATATGGTTCATGGTGGAAGTTGACGAGGTTATGTCCGCGGTTCTAAACAAGATTTCAAAGTCGTAGACACCGAGACCCCTCGAAGGCACTCAACGAGAAGACCATCAATTTTTTGTAATCAAGGATCCAACTCTAGCATTTTGTAGCAAAGATCTCTTAGAAGTATACAAGGAAATCCGTACCTTGGATCAAAGAAGACAAATTCATCCTCGAATAATTGGCGATCCAACGAGTGGCACGGATTTTGAACCACGGCATCGACGCCGGCATCTTCATCATCATCAACGTCACGGTCGCACCCAAGAATCAAGATTCGCAAGAACGAGAGTTCGGGCAGCTTTGTGCTCGCCTTGTCTTTGGAGTAGAGGTGTTGAATGATGATAACAGACCTTTTCTAGAGTTTGGAATCATTCGGAGCGTAATTGGATTCGAAGGTGGGAAGTTGCCCAAAATCGTGTTCACCGATTTCGAAGGACTGCACCATATCGCACTCTGGTCGAAACGAAAGGCTATGCCGTAACATCTTTGGGCAAGGTGCGTAATGGGCTATTTGAAGACCAGCAAGGTCGATGGAAGTAGGGAGAAAGGAATTTGGGAACGAATCCCACGGGTGGACTTGTTATGGTGATGCCGGTGCCAACGAACGAGGCCTCTCACACCTTTTCGAGCCTGGTTCATATTTTCTCGCGCCATATGAAGAGCACACGTTCGGTAACTCCTATGAGACATCGCTTAGGCCTGGTTCCGAGCCCGGACTACCAATCGGCAACTCAAAAGCCTCACTTAGGCCGGCCTACGAGCCTACAAATTGGCCCCTGACCATCAAGGACGAAACCTAGGCTTATGATATCCGATTTCATCTAGTATTTTATTCAAACTTGGAGACCAAGTCGCCTTATTTTAGATCCTTCTTGCTTAGTTGTTAGTAGAATTGCACCATACCAAGGGGCAGGAAAATTAAAAGTGCACCATTCCAAGCTGCATGGCGCATGGTGCATGGTGGAAGTGCACCATGGGAAGCTGCACAATGCATAGTGTAAATGTAATGTACTAATGTGAACCATATGTGGTTCATTGTGGATGTTCATCGTAAGAAGGCATATGGTTCATGGTGGAAGTTGACGAGGTTATGTCCGCGGTTCTAAACAAGATTTCAAAGTCGTAGACACCGAGACCCCTCGAAGGCACTCAACGAGAAGACCATCAATTTTTTGTAATCAAGGATCCAACTCTAGCATTTTGTAGCAAAGATCTCTTAGAAGTATACAAGGAAATCCGTACCTTGGATCAAAGAAGACAAATTCATCCTCGAATAATTGGCGATCAACGAGTGGCACGGATTTTGAACCACGGCATCGACGCCGGCATCTTCATCATCATCAACGTCACGGTCGCACCCAAGAATCAAGATTCGCAAGAACGAGAGTTCGGGCAACTTTGTGCTCGCAACGTCTTTGGAGTAGAGGTGTTGAATGATGATAAGAGACGTATTCTAGAGTTTGGAATCATTCGGAGCGTAATTGGATTCGAAGGTTGGATGTTGCCCAAAATCGTGTTCACCGATTTCGAAGGACGGCACCATATTGCACTCCGGTCGAAACGAAAGGCTATGCCGTAACATCCTTTGGGCAAGGTGCGTAATGGGCTATTTGAAGACCGGCAAGGTCGATGGAAGTAGGGAGAAAGGAATTTGGGAACGAATCCCACGGGTGGACTTGTTATGGTGATGCCGGTGCCAACGAACGGGGCCTCTCACACCTTTTCGAGCCTGGTTCATATTTTCTCGCGCCATATGAAGAGCACACGTTCGGTAACTCCTATGAGACGTCGCTTAGGCTGGTTCCGGCCGGACTACCAATCGGCAACTCAAAAGCCTCACTTAGGCCGGCCTACGAGCCTACAAATTGGCTGACCATCGAGGACGAAACCTAGGCTTATGATATCCGATTTCATCTAGTATTTTATTCAAACTTGGAGACCAAGTCGCCTTATTTTAGATCCTTCTTGCTTAGTTGTTAGTAGAATTGCACCATACCAAGGGGCAGGAAAATTAAAAGTTCACCATTCAATGCATGGCGCATGGTGCATGGTGGAAGTGCACCGTGGGAAGGCTGCACGATGCATAGTGTAAATGTAATGTGCTAATGTGAACCATATGTGGTTCATTGTGGATGTTCATCGTAAGAAGGCATATGGTTCATGGTGGAAGTTGACGAGGTTATGTCCGCGGTTCTAAACAAGATTTCAAAGTCGTAGACACCGAGACCCCTCGAAGGCACTCAACGAGAAGACCATCAATTTTTTGTAATCAAGGATCCAACTCTAGCATTTTGTAGCAAAGATCTCTTAGAAGTATACAAGGAAATCCGTACCTTGGATCAAAGAAGACAAATTCATCCTCGAATAATTGGCGATCCAACGAGTGGCACGGATTTTGAACCACGGCATCGACGCCGGCATCTTCGTCATCATCGACGTCACGGTCGCACCCGAGAATCAAGATTCGCAAGAACGAGAGTTCGGGCAACTTTGTGCTCGCCTTGTCTTTGGAGTAGAGGTGTTGAATGATGATAAGAGACCTATTCTAGAGTTTGGAATCATTCGGAGCGTAATTGGATTCGAAGGTTGGATGTTGCCCAAAATCGTGTTCACCGATTTCGAAGGACGGCACCATATTGCACTCCGGTCGAAACGAAAGGCTATGCCGTAACATCAGGCAAGGTGCGTAATGGGCTATTTGAAGACCAGCAAGGTCGATGGAAGTAGGGAGAAAGGAATTTGGGAACGAATCCCACAGGTGGACTTGTTATGGTGATGCCAGTGCCAACGAACGAGGCCTCTCACACCTTTTCGAGCCTGGTTCATATTTTCTCGCGCCATATGAAGAGCACACGTTCAGTAACTCCTATGAGACGTCGCTTAGGCCTGGTTCCAGCCGGACTACCAATCGGCAACTCAAAAGCCTCACTTAGGCCAGCCTACGAGCCTACAAATTGGCCCAAACCATCGAGGACGAAACCTAGGCTTATGATATCCGATTTCATCTAGTATTTTATTCAAACTTGGAGACCAAGTCGCCTTATTTTAGATCCTTCTTGCTTAGTTGTTAGTAGAATTGCACCATACCAAGGGGCAGGAAAATTAAAAGTTCACCATTCCAGTTGCATGGCGCATGGTGCATGGTGGAAGTGCACCATGGGAAGGCACAATGCATAGTGTAAATGTAATGTGCTAATGTGAACCATATGTGGTTCATTGTGGATGTTCATCGTAAGAAGGCATATGGTTCATGGTGGAAGTTGACGAGGTTATGTCCGCGGTTCTAAACAAGATTTCAAAGTCGTAGACACCGAGACCCCTCGAAGGCACTCAACGAGAAGACCATCAATTTTTTGTAATCAAGGATCCAACTCTAGCATTTTGTAGCAAAGATCTCTTAGAAGTATACAAGGAAATCCGTACCTTGGATCAAAGAAGACAAATTCATCCTCGAATAATTGGCGATCCAACGAGTGGCACGGATTTTGAACCACGGCATCGACGCGGCATCTTCATCATCATCAACGTCACGGTCGCACCCAAGAATCAAGATTCGCAAGAACGAGAGTTCGGGCAACTGTGCTCGCTCTGTCTTTGGAGTAGAGGTGTTGAATGATGATAAGAGACCTATTCTAGAGTTTGGAATCATTCGGAGCGTAATTGGATTCGAAGGTTGGATGTTGCCCAAAATCGTGTTCACCGATTTCGAAGGACGGCACCATATTGCACTCCGGTCGAAACGAAAGGCTATGCCCGTAACATCCTTGGGCAAGGTGCGTAATGGGCTATTTGAAGACCGGCAAGGTCGATGGAAGTAGGGAGAAAGGAATTTGGGAACGAATCCCACAGGTGGACTTGTTATGGTGATGCCAGTGCCAACGAACGAGGCCTCTCACACCTTTTCGAGCCTGGTTCATATTTTCTCGCGCCATAGGAAGAGCACACGTTCAGTAACTCCTATGAGACGTCGCTTAGGCCTGGTTCCGCCGGACTACCAATCGGCAACTCAAAAGCCTCACTTAGGCCGCCTACGAGCCTACAAATTGGCCCTGACCATCGAGGACGAAACCTAGGCTTATGATATCCGATTTCATCTAGTATTTTATTCAAACTTGGAGACCAAGTCGCCTTATTTTAGATCCTTCTTGCTTAGTTGTTAGTAGAATTGCACCATACCAAGGGGCAGGAAAATTAAAAGTTCACCATTCCAAGGTGCATGGCGCATGGTGCATGGTGGAAGTGCACCATGGGAAGTGCACAATGCATAGTGTAAATGTAATGTGCTAATGTGAACCATATGTGGTTCATTGTGGATGTTCATCGTAAGAAGGCATATGGTTCATGGTGGAAGTTGACGAGGTTATGTCCGCAGGTTCTAAACAAGATTTCAAAGTCGTAGACACCGAGACCCCTCGAAGGCACTCAACGAGAAGACCATCAATTTTTTGTAATCAAGGATCCAACTCCAGCATTTTGTAGCAAAGATCTCTTAGAAGTATACAAGGAAATCCGTACCTTGGATCAAAGAAGACAAATTCATCCTCGAATAATTGGCGATCCAACGAGTGGCACGGATTTTGAACCACGGCATCGACGCCGGCATCTTCATCATCATCAACGTCACGGTCGCACCCAAGAATCAAGATTCGCAAGAACGAGAGTTCGGGCAACTTGTGCTCGCCTTTGTCTTTGGAGTAGAGGTGTTGAATGATGATAAGAGACCTATTCTAGAGTTTGGAATCATTCGGAGCGTAATTGGATTCGAAGGTTGGATGTTGCCCAAAATCGTGTTCACCGATTTCGAAGGACGGCACCATATTGCACTCGGTCGAAACGAAAGGCTATGCCGTAACATCATTGGGCAAGGTGCGTAATGGGCTATTTGAAGACCAGCGAGGTCGATGGAAGTAGGGAGAAAGGAATTTGGGAACGAATCCCACGGGTGGACTTGTTATGGTGATGCCGGTGCCAACGAACGAG
Organism: Linum usitatissimum; assembly: GCA_030674075.2. Lineage (NCBI taxonomy): Eukaryota > Viridiplantae > Streptophyta > Magnoliopsida > Malpighiales > Linaceae > Linum > Linum usitatissimum. Next base: position 22,503 of record JAUJYP020000732.1, read on the forward strand.
GCCTCTCACACCTTTTCGAGCACTGGTTCATATTTTCTCGCGCCATATGAAGAGCACACGTTCGGTAACTCCTATGAGACGTCGCTTAGGCCTGGTTCCGGCCGGACTACCAATCGGCAACTCAAAAGCCTCACTTAGGCCGGCCTACGAGCCTACAAATTGGCCCCAACCATCAAGGACGAAACCTAGGCTTATGATATCCGATTTCATCTAGTATTTTATTCAAACTTGGAGACCAAGTCGCCTTATTTTAGATCCTTCTTGCTTAGTTGTTAGTAGAATTGCACCATACCAAGGGGCAGGAAAATTAAAAGTGCACCATTCCAAGCTGCATGGCGCATGGTGCATGGTGGAAGTGCACCATGGGAAGGGCACATGATGCATAGTGTAAATGTAATGTACTAATGTGAACCATATGTGGTTCATTGTGGATGTTCATCGTAAGAAGGCATATGGTTCATGGTGGAAGTTGACGAGGTTATGTCCGCGGTTCTAAACAAGATTTCAAAGTCGTAGACACCGAGACCCCTCGAAGGCACTCAACGAGAAGACCATCAATTTTTTGTAATCAAGGATCCAACTCTAGCATTTTGTAGCAAAGATCTCTTAGAAGTATACAAGGAAATCCGTACCTTGGATCAAAGAAGACAAATTCATCCTCGAATAATTGGCGATCCAACGAGTGGCACGGATTTTGAACCACGGCATCGACGCCGGCATCTTCATCATCATCAACGTCACGGTCGCACCCAAGAATCAAGATTCGCAAGAACGAGAGTTCGGGCAACTTTGTGCTCGCCTTTGTCTTTGGAGTAGAGGTGTTGAATGATGATAAGAGACCTATTCTAGAGTTTGGAATCATTCGGAGCGTAATTGGATTCGAAGGTTGGATGTTGCCCAAAATCGTGTTCACCGATTTCGAAGGACGGCACCATATTGCACTCGGTCGAAACGAAAGGCTATGCCGTAACATCTTGGGCAAGGTGCGTAATGGGCTATTTGAAGACCAGCAAGGTCGATGGAAGTAGGGAGAAAGGAATTTGGGAACGAATCCCACGGGTGGACTTGTTATGGTGATGCCGGTGCCAACGAACGAGGCCTCTCACACCTTTTCGAGCCTGGTTCATATTTTCTCGCGCCATATGAAGAGCACACGTTCGGTAACTCCTATGAGACGTCGCTTAGGCACTGGTTCCGGCCGGACTACCAATCGGCAACTCAAAAGCCTCACTTAGGCCAGCCTACGAGCCTACAAATTGGCCCCTAACCATCAAGGACGAAACCTAGGCTTATGATATCCGATTTCATCTAGTATTTTATTCAAACTTGGAGACCAAGTCGCCTTATTTTAGATCCTTCTTGCTTAGTTGTTAGTAGAATTGCACCATACCAAGGGGCAGGAAAATTAAAAGTTCACCATTCCAAGCTGCATGGCGCATGGTGCATGGTGGAAGTGCACCATGGGAAGGGCACGATGCATAGTGTAAATGTAATGTACTAATGTGAACCATATGTGGTTCATTGTGGATGTTCATCGTAAGAAGGCATATGGTTCATGGTGGAAGTTGACGAGGTTATGTCCGCGGTTCTAAACAAGATTTCAAAGTCGTAGACACCGAGACCCCTCGAAGGCACTCAACGAGAAGACCATCAATTTTTTGTAATCAAGGATCCAACTCTAGCATTTTGTAGCAAAGATCTCTTAGAAGTATACAAGGAAATCCGTACCTTGGATCAAAGAAGACAAATTCATCCTCGAATAATTGGCGATCCAACGAGTGGCACGGATTTTGAACCACGGCATCGACGCGGCATCTTCATCATCATCAACGTCACGGTCGCACCCAAGAATCAAGATTCGCAAGAACGAGAGTTCGGGCAACTTTGTGCTCGCCTTGTCTTTGGAGTAGAGGTGTTGAATGATGATAAGAGACCTATTCTAGAGTTTGGAATCATTCGGAGCGTAATTGGATTCGAAGGTTGGATGTTGCCCAAAATCGTGTTCACCGATTTCGAAGGACGGCACCATATTGCACTCCGGTCGAAACGAAAGGCTATGCCGTAACATCCTTGGGCAAGGTGCGTAATGGGCTATTTGAAGACCAGCGAGGTCGATGGAAGTAGGGAGAAAGGAATTTGGGAACGAATCCCACGGGTGGACTTGTTATGGTGATGCCGGTGCCAACGAACGAGGCCTCTCACACCTTTTCGAGCCTGGTTCATATTTTCTCGCGCCATATGAAGAGCACACGTTCGGTAACTCCTATGAGACGTCGCTTAGGCACTGGTTCCGGCCGGACTACCAATCGGCAACTCAAAAGCCTCACTTAGGCCGGCCTACGAGCCTACAAATTGGCCCCAACCATCAAGGACGAAACCTAGGCTTATGATATCCGATTTCATCTAGTATTTTATTCAAACTTGGAGACCAAGTCGCCTTATTTTAGATCCTTCTTGCTTAGTTGTTAGTAGAATTGCACCATACCAAGGGGCTTTGGGAAAATTAAAAGTTCACCATTCCAAGCTGCATGGCGCATGGTGCATGGTGGAAGTGCACCATGGGAAGCTGCACAATGCATAGTGTAAATGTAATGTGCTAATGTGAACCATATGTGGTTCATTGTGGATGTTCATCGTAAGAAGGCATATGGTTCATGGTGGAAGTTGACGAGGTTATGTCCGCGGTTCTAAACAAGATTTCAAAGTCGTAGACACCGAGACCCCTCGAAGGCACTCAACGAGAAGACCATCAATTTTTTGTAATCAAGGATCCAACTCTAGCATTTTGTAGCAAAGATCTCTTAGAAGTATACAAGGAAATCCGTACCTTGGATCAAAGAAGACAAATTCATCCTCGAATAATTGGCGATCCAACGAGTGGCACGGATTTTGAACCACGGCATCGACGGCATCTTCATCATCATCAACGTCACGGTCGCACCCAAGAATCAAGATTCGCAAGAACGAGAGTTCGGGCAACTTTGTGCTCGCCTTTGTCTTTGGAGTAGAGGTGTTGAATGATGATAAGAGACCTATTCTAGAGTTTGGAATCATTCGGAGCGTAATTGGATTCGAAGGTGGGATGTTGCCCAAAATCGTGTTCACCGATTTCGAAGGACGGCACCATATTGCACTCCGGTCGAAACGAAAGGCTATGCCGTAACATCAACGGGCAAGGTGCGTAATGGGCTATTTGAAGACCAGCAAGGTCGATGGAAGTAGGGAGAAAGGAATTTGGGAACGAATCCCACGGGTGGACTTGTTATGGTGATGCCGGTGCCAGCGAACGAGGCCTCTCACACCTTTTCGAGCCTGGTTCATATTTTCTCGCGCCATATGAAGAGCACACGTTCGGTAACTCCTATGAGACGTCGCTTAGGCACTGGTTCCGGCCGGACTACCAATCGGCAACTCAAAAGCCTCACTTAGGCCGGCCTACGAGCCTACAAATTGGCCCCAACCATCAAGGACGAAACCTAGGCTTATGATATCCGATTTCATCTAGTATTTTATTCAAACTTGGAGACCAAGTCGCCTTATTTTAGATCCTTCTTGCTTAGTTGTTAGTAGAATTGCACCATACCAAGGGGCAGGAAAATTAAAAGTGCACCATTCCAAGTTGCATGGCGCATGGTGCATGGTGGAAGTGCACCATGGGAAGGCGCACAATGCATAGTGTAAATGTAATGTACTAATGTGAACCATATGTGGTTCATTGTGGATGTTCATCGTAAGAAGGCATATGGTTCATGGTGGAAGTTGACGAGGTTATGTCCGCGGTTCTAAACAAGATTTCAAAGTCGTAGACACCGAGACCCCTCGAAGGCACTCAACGAGAAGACCATCAATTTTTTGTAATCAAGGATCCAACTCTAGCATTTTGTAGCAAAGATCTCTTAGAAGTATACAAGGAAATCCGTACCTTGGATCAAAGAAGACAAATTCATCCTCGAATAATTGGCGATCAACGAGTGGCACGGATTTTGAACCACGGCATCGACGCCGGCATCTTCATCATCATCAACGTCACGGTCGCACCCAAGAATCAAGATTCGCAAGAACGAGAGTTCGGGCAACTTTGTGCTCGCCTTTGTCTTTGGAGTAGAGGTGTTGAATGATGATAAGAGACCTATTCTAGAGTTTGGAATCATTCGGAGCGTAATTGGATTCGAAGGTTGGATGTTGCCCAAAATCGTGTTCACCGATTTCGAAGGACGGCACCATATTGCACTCCGGTCGAAACGAAAGGCTATGCCGTAACATCCTTGGGCAAGGTGCGTAATGGGCTATTTGAAGACCAGCAAGGTCGATGGAAGTAGGGAGAAAGGAATTTGGGAACGAATCCCACGGGTGGACTTGTTATGGTGATGCCGGTGCCAACGAACGAGGCCTCTCACACCTTTTCGAGCCTGGTTCATATTTTCTCGCGCCATATGAAGAGCACACGTTCGGTAACTCCTATGAGACGTCGCTTAGGCTGGTTCCGGCCCGGACTACCAATCGGCAACTCAAAAGCCTCACTTAGGCCGGCCTACGAGCCTACAAATTGGCCCCAACCATCAAGGACGAAACCTAGGCTTATGATATCCGATTTCATCTAGTATTTTATTCAAACTTGGAGACCAAGTCGCCTTATTTTAGATCCTTCTTGCTTAGTTGTTAGTAGAATTGCACCATACCAAGGGGCTTAGGAAAATTAAAAGTGCACCATTCAAAGCTGCATGGCGCATGGTGCATGGTGGAAGTGCACCATGGGAAGGCTGCACGATGCATAGTGTAAATGTAATGTACTAATGTGAACCATATGTGGTTCATTGTGGATGTTCATCGTAAGAAGGCATATGGTTCATGGTGGAAGTTGACGAGGTTATGTCCGCGGTTCTAAACAAGATTTCAAAGTCGTAGACACCGAGACCCCTCGAAGGCACTCAACGAGAAGACCATCAATTTTTTGTAATCAAGGATCCAACTCTAGCATTTTGTAGCAAAGATCTCTTAGAAGTATACAAGGAAATCCGTACCTTGGATCAAAGAAGACAAATTCATCCTCGAATAATTGGCGATCAACGAGTGGCACGGATTTTGAACCACGGCATCGACGCCGGCATCTTCATCATCATCAACGTCACGGTCGCACCCAAGAATCAAGATTCGCAAGAACGAGAGTTCGGGCAGCTTTGTGCTCGCTGCGACTTTGGAGTAGAGGTGTTGAATGATGATAAGAGACCTATTCTAGAGTTTGGAATCATTCGGAGCGTAATTGGATTCGAAGGTTGGATGTTGCCCAAAATCGTGTTCACCGATTTCGAAGGACGGCACCATATTGCACTCCGGTCGAAACGAAAGGCTATGCCGTAACATCCTTGGGCAAGGTGCGTAATGGGCTATTTGAAGACCAGCAAGGTCGATGGAAGTAGGGAGAAAGGAATTTGGGAACGAATCCCACGAGGTGGACTTGTTATGGTGATGCCGGTGCCAACGAACGAGGCCTCTCACACCTTTTCGAGCCTGGTTCATATTTTCTCGCGCCATATGAAGAGCACACGTTCGGTAACTCCTATGAGACGTCGCTTAGGCTGGTTCCGGCCGGACTACCAATCGGCAACTCAAAAGCCTCACTTAGGCCAGCCTACGAGCCTACAAATTGGCCCTGACCATCGAGGACGAAACCTAGGCTTATGATATCCGATTTCATCTAGTATTTTATTCAAACTTGGAGACCAAGTCGCCTTATTTTAGATCCTTCTTGCTTAGTTGTTAGTAGAATTGCACCATACCAAAGGGGCAGGAAAATTAAAAGTGCACCATTCCAAGTTGCATGGCGCATGGTGCATGGTGGAAGTGCACCATGGGAAGGCACACGATGCATAGTGTAAATGTAATGTACTAATGTGAACCATATGTGGTTCATTGTGGATGTTCATCGTAAGAAGGCATATGGTTCATGGTGGAAGTTGACGAGGTTATGTCCGCGGTTCTAAACAAGATTTCAAAGTCGTAGACACCGAGACCCCTCGAAGGCACTCAACGAGAAGACCATCAATTTTTTGTAATCAAGGATCCAACTCTAGCATTTTGTAGCAAAGATCTCTTAGAAGTATACAAGGAAATCCGTACCTTGGATCAAAGAAGACAAATTCATCCTCGAATAATTGGCGATCAACGAGTGGCACGGATTTTGAACCACGGCATCGACGCCGGCATCTTCATCATCATCAACGTCACGGTCGCACCCCAAGAATCAAGATTCGCAAGAACGAGAGTTCGGGCAACTTTGTGCTCGCCTTGTCTTTGGAGTAGAGGTGTTGAATGATGATAAGAGACCTATTCTAGAGTTTGGAATCATTCGGAGCGTAATTGGATTCGAAGGTTGGATGTTGCCCAAAATCGTGTTCACCGATTTCGAAGGACGGCACCATATTGCACTCGGTCGAAACGAAAGGCTATGCCGTAACATACTGGGCAAGGTGCGTAATGGGCTATTTGAAGACCAGCAAGGTCGATGGAAGTAGGGAGAAAGGAATTTGGGAACGAATCCCACAGGTGGACTTGTTATGGTGATGCCAGTGCCAACGAACGAGGCCTCTCACACCTTTTCGAGCCTGGTTCATATTTTCTCGCGCCATATGAAGAGCACACGTTCGGTAACTCCTATGAGACGTCGCTTAGGCCTGGTTCCGGCCGGACTACCAATCGGCAACTCAAAAGCCTCACTTAGGCCAGCCTACGAGCCTACAAATTGGCCCCGACCATCGAGGACGAAACCTAGGCTTATGATATCCGATTTCATCTAGTATTTTATTCAAACTTGGAGACCAAGTCGCCTTATTTTAGATCCTTCTTGCTTAGTTGTTAGTAGAATTGCACCATACCAAGGGGCCTTTGGGAAAATTAAAAGTGCACCATTCCAAGCTGCATGGCGCATGGTGCATGGTGGAAGTGCACCATGGGAAGGCTGCACAATGCATAGTGTAAATGTAATGTACTAATGTGAACCATATGTGGTTCATTGTGGATGTTCATCGTAAGAAGGCATATGGTTCATGGTGGAAGTTGACGAGGTTATGTCCGCGGTTCTAAACAAGATTTCAAAGTCGTAGACACCGAGACCCCTCGAAGGCACTCAACGAGAAGACCATCAATTTTTTGTAATCAAGGATCCAACTCTAGCATTTTGTAGCAAAGATCTCTTAGAAGTATACAAGGAAATCCGTACCTTGGATCAAAGAAGACAAATTCATCCTCGAATAATTGGCGATCAACGAGTGGCACGGATTTTGAACCACGGCATCGACGCCGGCATCTTCATCATCATCGACGTCACGGTCGCACCCAAGAATCAAGATTCGCAAGAACGAGAGTTCGGGCAACCTGTGCTCGCACTGTCTTTGGAGTAGAGGTGTTGAATGATGATAAGAGACCTATTCTAGAGTTTGGAATCATTCGGAGCGTAATTGGATTCGAAGGTTGGATGTTGCCCAAAATCGTGTTCACCGATTTCGAAGGACGGCACCATATTGCACTCCGGTCGAAACGAAAGGCTATGCCCGTAACATCACTGGGCAAGGTGCGTAATGGGCTATTTGAAGACCAGCAAGGTCGATGGAAGTAGGGAGAAAGGAATTTGGGAACGAATCCCACAGGTGGACTTGTTATGGTGATGCCGGTGCCAACGAACGAGGCCTCTCACACCTTTTCGAGCCTGGTTCATATTTTCTCGCGCCATATGAAGAGCACACGTTCGGTAACTCCTATGAGACGTCGCTTAGGCACTGGTTCCGGCCCAGACTACCAATCGGCAACTCAAAAGCCTCACTTAGGCCAGCCTACGAGCCTACAAATTGGCCCCAACCATCAAGGACGAAACCTAGGCTTATGATATCCGATTTCATCTAGTATTTTATTCAAACTTGGAGACCAAGTCGCCTTATTTTAGATCCTTCTTGCTTAGTTGTTAGTAGAATTGCACCATACCAAGGGGCTTGGGAAAATTAAAAGTTCACCATTCCAAATTGCATGGCGCATGGTGCATGGTGGAAGTGCACCATGGGAAGCTGCACAATGCATAGTGTAAATGTAATGTACTAATGTGAACCATATGTGGTTCATTGTGGAAGTTCATCGTAAGAAGGCATATGGTTCATGGTGGAAGTTGACGAGGTTATGTCCGCGGTTCTAAACAAGATTTCAAAGTCGTAGACACCGAGACCCCTCGAAGGCACTCAACGAGAAGACCATCAATTTTTTGTAATCAAGGATCCAACTCTAGCATTTTGTAGCAAAGATCTCTTAGAAGTATACAAGGAAATCCGTACCTTGGATCAAAGAAGACAAATTCATCCTCGAATAATTGGCGATCCAACGAGTGGCACGGATTTTGAACCACGGCATCGACGCCGGCATCTTCATCATCATCAACGTCACGGTCGCACCCAAGAATCAAGATTCGCAAGAACGAGAGTTCGGGCAACTTTGTGCTCGCGCGTCTTTGGAGTAGAGGTGTTGAATGATGATAAGAGACCTATTCTAGAGTTTGGAATCATTCGGAGCGTAATTGGATTCGAAGGTTGGATGTTGCCCAAAATCGTGTTCACCGATTTCGAAGGACGGCACCATATTGCACTCGGTCGAAACGAAAGGCTATGCCCGTAACATCTTTGGGCAAGGTGCGTAATGGGCTATTTGAAGACCGGCAAGGTCGATGGAAGTAGGGAGAAAGGAATTTGGGAACGAATCCCACGGGTGGACTTGTTATGGTGATGCCGGTGCCAACGAACGAGGCCTCTCACACCTTTTCGAGCCTGGTTCATATTTTCTCGCGCCATATGAAGAGCACACGTTCGGTAACTCCTATGAGACGTCGCTTAGGCTGGTTCCAGCCCAGACTACCAATCGGCAACTCAAAAGCCTCACTTAGGCCAGCCTACGAGCCTACAAATTGGCCCCAACCATCAAGGACGAAACCTAGGCTTATGATATCCGATTTCATCTAGTATTTTATTCAAACTTGGAGACCAAGTCGCCTTATTTTAGATCCTTCTTGCTTAGTTGTTAGTAGAATTGCACCATACCAAGGGGCACTGGGAAAATTAAAAGTTCACCATTCCAAGCTGCATGGCGCATGGTGCATGGTGGAAGTGCACCATGGGAAGCTGCACAATGCATAGTGTAAATGTAATGTACTAATGTGAACCATATGTGGTTCATTGTGGATGTTCATCGTAAGAAGGCATATGGTTCATGGTGGAAGTTGACGAGGTTATGTCCGCAGTTCCTAAACAAGATTTCAAAGTCGTAGACACCGAGACCCCTCGAAGGCACTCAACGAGAAGACCATCAATTTTTTGTAATCAAGGATCCAACTCTAGCATTTTGTAGCAAAGATCTCTTAGAAGTATACAAGGAAATCCGTACCTTGGATCAAAGAAGACAAATTCATCCTCGAATAATTGGCGATCCAACGAGTGGCACGGATTTTGAACCACGGCATCGACGCCGGCATCTTCATCATCATCAACGTCACGGTCGCACCCAAGAATCAAGATTCGCAAGAACGAGAGTTCGGGCAACTGTGCTCGCCTTGTCTTTGGAGTAGAGGTGTTGAATGATGATAAGAGACCTATTCTAGAGTTTGGAATCATTCGGAGCGTAATTGGATTCGAAGGTTGGATGTTGCCCAAAATCGTGTTCACCGATTTCGAAGGACGGCACCATATTGCACTCCGGTCGAAACGAAAGGCTATGCCGTAACATCTTTGGGCAAGGTGCGTAATGGGCTATTTGAAGACCGGCAAGGTCGATGGAAGTAGGGAGAAAGGAATTTGGGAACGAATCCCACGGGTGGACTTGTTATGGTGATGCCGGTGCCAACGAACGAGGCCTCTCACACCTTTTCGAGCCTGGTTCATATTTTCTCGCGCCATATGAAGAGCACACGTTCGGTAACTCCTATGAGACGTCGCTTAGGCCTGGTTCCGGCCCGGACTACCAATCGGCAACTCAAAAGCCTCACTTAGGCCGGCCTACGAGCCTACAAATTGGCCCCAACCATCAAGGACGAAACCTAGGCTTATGATATCCGATTTCATCTAGTATTTTATTCAAACTTGGAGACCAAGTCGCCTTATTTTAGATCCTTCTTGCTTAGTTGTTAGTAGAATTGCACCATACCAAGGGCAGGAAAATTAAAAGTTCACCATTCAAAGCTACATGGCGCATGGTGCATGGTGGAAGTGCACCATGGGAAGCTGCACAATGCATAGTGTAAATGTAATGTGCTAATGTGAACCATATGTGGTTCATTGTGGATGTTCATCGTAAGAAGGCATATGGTTCATGGTGGAAGTTGACGAGGTTATGTCCGCGGTTCTAAACAAGATTTCAAAGTCGTAGACACCCGAGACCCCTCGAAGGCACTCAACGAGAAGACCATCAATTTTTTGTAATCAAGGATCCAACTCCAGCATTTTGTAGCAAAGATCTCTTAGAAGTATACAAGGAAATCCGTACCTTGGATCAAAGAAGACAAATTCATCCTCGAATAATTGGCGATCCAACGAGTGGCACGGATTTTGAACCACGGCATCGACGCCGGCATCTTCAAGAGGGACCAGACAAGGAAGAACGAGAGGGGAACGGCGACGCGGAGAGAGGGGAGAGAAAGGGGACACCCAGAGGGACAGGAGCGAAGGAGAGGGGGGCCAAACGGAGCGAGAGGACCAATGACCGAGGAAGAAGGCAGCCGAACACGGAGCAGGGAAGGGATGAGACGGAAGGGGGAGAGAAGGGGGAGACAGGGGGACGAGGGGGGGGAGGTCCTCGTCGTCGTGACGCCCCCGGGAAATCATGAAAGGTTTTTGTGATTGGGTGGAGCCATCTGCGAGTTGGGGCTGTATGGGGTAACTGGGTGGGCTTGGCACTCACACCTTTCGAGCTGGTTCATATTTTCTCGCGCCATATGAAGAGCACACGCTCGGTAACTCCTATGAGACGTCGCTGAGGCTGGTTCCCGGCCCGGACACCAATCGGCACCTCCAAAAGCCTCACTTAGGCCGGCCCTGACGAGCTTCCAATTGGCCCCGACCATCAAGGACGGAAACCTAGGCTTATGCTATCCGATTTCATCTAGTATTTTATTCAAACTTGGAGACCAAGTCGCCTTATTTTAGATCCTTCTTGCTTAGTTGTTAGTAGAATTGCACCATACCAAGGGGCAAGGAAAATTAAAAGTGCACCATTCAAAACTGCATGGCGCATGGTGCATGGTGGAAGTGCCACCATGGGAGGCTATGCATAATGCGTAGTGTAAATGTAATGTACTAATGTGAACCATATGTGGTTCATTGTGGATGTTCATCGTAAGAAGGCATATGGTTCATGGTGGAAGTTGACGAGGTTATGTCCGCGGTTCATAAACAAGATTTCAAAGTCGTAGACAGCGAGACCCCTCGAAGGCACTCAACGAGAAGACCATCAATTTTTTGTAATCAAGGATCCAACTACAGCATTTTTGTAGCAAAGATCTCTTAGAAGTATACAAGGAAATCCGGTACCTTGGATCAAGAAGACAAATTCATCCTCGAATAATTGGCGATCCAACGAGTGGCACGGATTTTGAACCACGGCATCGACGAGGCATCTTCGTCATCATCAACGTCACGGTCGCACCCAAGAATCAAGATTCGCAAGAACGAGAGTTCGGGCGACACTTTGCTCGCTTTGTCTTTGGAGTAGAGGTGTTGAATGATGATAAGAGACCTATTCTAGAGTTTGGAATCATTCGGAGCGTAATTGGATTCGAAGGTTGGATGTTGCCCAAAATCGTGTTCACCGATTTCGAAGGACGGCACCATATTGCACTCCGGTCGAAACGAAAGGCTATGCCGTAACATCCGGGCAAGGTGCGTAATGGGCTATTTGAAGACCGGCAAGGTCGATGGAAGTAGGGAGAAAGGAATTTGGGAACGAATCCCACGAGTGGACTTGTTATGGTGATGCCGGTGCCAACGAACGGGGCCTCTCTCACACCTTTTCGAGCCTGGTTCATCTTTTCTCGCGCCATATGAAGAGCACACGTTCAGTAACTCCTATGAGACGTCGCTTAGGCCTGGTTCCAGCCAGACTACCAATCGGCCACTCAAAAGCCTCACTTAGGCCAGCCTACGAGCCTACAAATTGGCCCCAACCATCAAGGACGAAACCTAGGCTTATGATATCCGATTTCATCTAGTATTTTATTCAAACTTGGAGACCAAGTCGCCTTATTTTAGATCCTTCTTGCTTAGTTGTTAGTAGAATTGCACCATACCAAGGGGCCTTTGGGAAAATTAAAAGTTCACCATTCCAAAGTTTGCATGGCGCATGGTGCATGGTGGAAGTGCACCGTGGGAAGGCACGTGATGCGTAGTGTAAATGTAATGTGCTAATGTGAACCATAGTGGTTCATTGTGGATGTTCATCGTAAGAAGGCATATGGTTCATGGTGGAAGTTGACGAGGTTATGTCCGCGGTTCCATAAACAAGATTTCAAAGTCGTAGACACCGAGACCCCTCGAAGGCACTCAACGAGAAGACCATCGATTTTTTGTAATCAAGGATCCAACTCTAGCATTTTGTAGCAAAGATCTCTTAGAAAGTATACAA
>JAUJYP020000733.1:0-35104 GCA_030674075.2 Linum usitatissimum
GTGTTGGAGGAGTACAGGTTCCATGCATACAAAAGTTCACGATTATACAAGGACAAAGATAATGATGCTAAGGCGGTGGGAAACTTCATGCAATGCCTTTTGACACATTTCCACGCCCCTCACTCAGTAATACACATTCGGGGTACTCACTTTCACAGTGTTTTCAAACCAGTTTTCCAATTATTTGGGTCAAGTCATCGATTGATCATTACATACCACCCTGGTCCAAGCGGTAAGGAAAAATAGATGAATCGTGCGGTCAAGCGGATTTTTGAGAAAAAGATTAATAAATCTCTCAAGGATTAGTCAATAAAGCATGACCGTGGCCCTTTGATTCTTTCGAACTGCCTTCAAGACTCCTATCGATCGGCACTTCACCTTGTTCACTAGTTACTAGCAAGGATTGTCATTTATCAGTGAAGCTTGAGCACAAACAATTATGGATGATGAAGCTACTAAATATGGATGCTAGTCTTCTAGCTTTAGAAAGAAAGTACCAACTACTGGTGTTGGAGGAGTACAGGTACCATGCATACAAAAGTGCACAATTATACAAGGACAAAGATTATGATGCTAAGGGGGTGGGAAACTTAACGCAATGCCTTTTGACACATTTCCACGCCCCTCACTCAGTAATACGCATTCGGGGTAATCACTTTCAGAGTGTTTTCCAACCAGTTTTCCAATTATTTGGGACAAGTCATCGATTGATCATCACATACTACCCTGTGTCCAAGCGGTAAGGAAAAGAAGATGAATCGTGTGATCAAGCGCATTTTTGAGAAAACGATTGATCAATCTCTCAAGGATTGGTCAATCAAGCATGATCGTGGCCCTTTGATTGTTTCGAACTGCCTTCAAGACTCCTATCGATCGACACTTCACCTTGTTCACTAGTTTATGGCAAGGCTTGTGATTTACCAGTAAAGCTTGAGCATAAGCCATTATGGACGATGAAGCTACTAAATATGGATGGCAGTCTTCTAGCTCTAGAAAGAAAGTACCAACTACTGGTGTTGGAGGAGTACAGGTTCCATGCATACAAAAGTTCACGATTATACAAGGACAAAGATAATGATACTAAGGCGGTGGGAAACTTCATGCAATGCCTTTTGACACATTTCCACGCCCCTCACTCAGTAATACACATTCGGCGTACTCACTTTCAGAGTGTTTTCAAACCAGTTTTCCAATTATTTGGGACAAGTCATCGATTGATCATCACATACCACCCTGGTCCAAGCGGTAAGGAAAAATAGATGAATCGTGCGGTCAAGCGGATTTTTGAGAAAAAGATTGATCAATCTCTCAAGGATTGGTCAATCAAGCATGACCGTGGCCCTTTGATTCTTTCGAACTGCCTTCAAGACTCCTATCGATCGGCACTTCACCTTGTTCACTAGTTACTAGCAAGGCTTGTCATTTATCAGTGCAGCTTGAGCACAAGCAATTATGGACGATGAAGCTACTAAATATGGATGCTAGTCTTCTAGCTTTAGAAAGAAAGTACCAACTACAGGTGTTGGAGGAGTACAGGTACCATGCATACAAAAGTGCACAATTATACAAGGACAAAGATAATGATGCTAAGGCGGTGGGAAACTTCATGCAATGCCTTTTGACACATTTCCACGCCCCTCACTCAGTAAGACGCATTTGGGGTAATCACTTTCAGAGTGTTTTCAAACAAGTTTTCCAATTATTTGGGACAAAGTCATCGATTGATCATCACATACTACCCAGGACCAAGCGGTAAGGAAAAGAAGATGAATCGTGTGATCAAGGGGATTTTGGAGAAAACGATTGATCAATCTCTCAAGGATTGGTCAATCAAGCTCGATCGAGGCCCTTTGATTCTTTCGAACTGCCTTCAAGACTCCTATCGATCGACACTTGACCTTGTTCACTAGTTTATGGCAAGGCTTCTGATTTCCTAGTGAAGCTTGAGCATAAGCGATTATGGACGATGAAGCTACTAAATATGGATGCTAGTCTTCCAGCTTTAGAAAGAAAGTACCAACTGCTGGTGTTGGAGGAGTACAGGTTCTATGCATACAAAAGTGCACGATTATACATGGACAAAGATAATGATGCTAAGGCGGTGGGAAACGTCATGCAATGTCTTTTGACACATTTCCACGCTCCTAACTCGACTATACGCATTCAGGGTACTCACTTTTAGAGTGTTTTCAAACCAGTTTTCCAATTATTTGGGACAAGTCAACGATTGATCATCACATACCACCCAGGTCCAAGAGGTAAGGAAAAGAAGATGAATCGTGCGATCAAGTGGATTTTTGAGAAAACGATTGATCAATCTCTCAAGGATTGTCCAATCAAGCTCGATCGAGGCCCTTTGGTTCTTTCGAACTGCCTTCAAGACTACTATTAATAAGCACTTTACCTTGTTCACTTGTTTGTGGCAAGGCGTGTCATTAACCAATGAACCTTGAGCATTAGCCATTATGGATGATGGACCTACTAAATATGTATGCTAGTCTTCCTGCTTTAGAAAGAAAGTACCAACTACTAATGTTGGAGGAGTACAAGTTCCATGCATACAAAAGTGCACGATTATACAAGGACAAAGATAATGATGCTAAGGCGGTTGGAAACTTCATGCAATGCCTTTTGACACATTTCCACGCCCCTCACTCGCTCATACGCATTCGGGGTACTCACTTTGAGAGTGTTTTCAAACTAGTTTTACAATTATTTGGGACAAGTCATCGATTGATCATGACATAACACCCAGTGTCCAAGCGGTAAGGAAAAGAAGATGAATCGTGCGATGAAGCGGATTTTTGAGAAAACGATTGATCAATCTCTCAAGGATTGGTCAATCAAGCTCGATCGAGGCCCTTTGACTCTTTTGAACTGCCTTCAAGACTCCTATCGATCGGCACTTGACCTTGTTCACTAGTTTATGGCAAGGCTTGTCATTTGCTTGTGAAGCTTGAGCATAAGCCACTATGGACGATGAAGTTAGTAAATATGGTTGCTAGTCTTCCAGCTTTAGAAAGAAAGTACCAACCGCCGGTGTTGGAGGAGTACGTGTTCTATGCATACAAAAGTGCACGATTATATATGGACAAAGATAATGATGCTAAGGCGGTGGTAAACGTCATGCAATGTCTTTTGACACATTTCCACGCTCCTAACTCGCTCATACGCATTCGGGGTACTCACTTTTAGAGTGTTTTCAAACTAGTTTTCCCATTATTTGGGACAAGTCAACGATTGATCATCACATACCACCTGTGTCCAAGAGGTAAGGAAAAGAAGATGAATCGTGCGATCAAGTGGATTTTTGAGAAAACGATTGATCAATCTCTCAAGGATTGGTCAATCAAGCTCGATCGAGGCCCTTTGGTTCTTTCGAACTGCCTTCAAGACTACTATAAATAAGCACTTTACCTTGTTCACTTGTTTGTGGCAAGGCTTGTCATTTACCAATGCACCTTGAGAATTAGCCATTATGGATGATGAACCTACTAAATATGTATGCTAGTCTTCCTGCTTTAGAAAGAAAGTACCAACTACTAATGTTGGAGGAGTACAAGTTCCATGCATACAAAAGTGCATGATTATACAAGGACAAAGATAATGATGCTAAGGCGGTTGGAAACTTCATGCAATGCCTTTTGACACATTTCCACGCCCCTCACTCAGTCATACGCATTCGGGGTACTCACTTTGAGAGTGTTTTCAAACTAGTTTTACAATTATTTGGGACAAGTCATCGATTGATCATGACATAACACCCTGTGTCCAAGCGGTAAGGAAAAGAAGATGAATCGTGCGATGAAGCGGATTTTTGAGAAAACGATTGATCAATCTCTCAAGGATTGGTCAATCAAGCTCGATCGAGGCCCTTTGATTCTTTCGAACTGCCTTCAAGACTCCTATCGATCGACACTTGACCTTGTTCACTAGTTTATGGCAAGGCTTCGTGATTTCCTAGTGAAGCTTGAGCATAAGCGATTATGGACGATGAAGCTACTAAATATGGATGCTAGTCTTCCAAACTTTAGAAAGAAAGTACCAACTGCTGGTGTTGGAGGAGTACAGGTTCTATGCATACAAAAGTGCACGATTATACATGGACAAAGATAATGATGCTAAGGCGGTGGGAAACGTCATGCAATGTCTTTTGACACATTTCCACGCTCCTAACTCAGTCATACGCATTCAGGGTACTCACTTTTAGAGTGTTTTCAAACCAGTTTTCCAATTATTTGGGACAAGTCAACGATTGATCATCACATACCACCCAGGTCCAAGAGGTAAGGAAAAGAAGATGAATCGTGCGATCAAGTGGATTTTTGAGAAAACGATTGATCAATCTCTCAAGGATTGTACAATCAAGCTCGATCGAGGCCCTTTGGTTCTTTCGAACTGCCTTCAAGACTACTATAAATAAGCACTTTACCTTGTTCACTTGTTTGTGGCAAGGCGTGTCATTAACCAATGAACCTTGAGCATTACCCATTATGGATGATGGACCTACTAAATATGTATGCTAGTCTTCCTGCTTTAGAAAGAAAGTACCAACTACTAGTGTTGGAGGAGTACAAGTTCCATGCATACAAAAGTGCACGATTATACAAGGACAAAGATAATGATGCTAAGGCGGTTGGAAACTTCATGCAATGCCTTTTGACACATTTCCACGCCCCTCACTCGCTCATACGCATTCGGGGTACTCACTTTGAGAGTGTTTTCAAACTAGTTTTACAATTATTTGGGACAAGTCATCGATTGATCATGACATAACACCCAGGTCCAAGCGGTAAGGAAAAGAAGATGAATCGTGCGATGAAGCGGATTTTTGAGAAAACGATTGATCAATCTCTCAAGGATTGGTCAATCAAGCTCGATCGAGGCCCTTTGACTCTTTCGAACTGCCTTCAAGACTCCTATCGATCGGCACTTGACCTTGTTCACTAGTTTATGGCAAGGCTTGTCATTTGCTTGTGAAGCTTGAGCATAAGCCACTATGGACGATGAAGTTAGTAAATATGGTTGCTAGTCTTCCACTTTAGAAAGAAAGTACCAACCGCCGGTGTTGGAGGAGTACGTGTTCTATGCATACAAAAGTGCACCATTATATATGGACAAAGATAATGATGCTAAGGCGGTGGGAAACGTCATGCAATGTCTTTTGACACATTTCCACGCTCCTAACTCGGTCATACGCATTCAGGGTACTCACTTTTAGAGTGTTTTCAAACTAGTTTTCCCATTATTTGGGACAAGTCAACGATTGATCATCACATACCACCCAGGTCCAAGAGGTAAGGAAAAGAAGATGAATCGTGCGATCAAGTGGATTTTTGAGAAAACGATTGATCAATCTCTCAAGGATTGGTCAATCAAGCTCGATCGAGGCCCTTTGGTTCTTTCGAACTGCCTTCAAGACTACTATAAATAAGCACTTTACCTTGTTCACTTGTTTGTGGCAAGGCTTGTCATTTACCAATGAACCTTGAGCATTAGCCATTATGGATGATGAACCTACTAAATATGTATGCTAGTCTTCCTGCTTTAGAAAGAAAGTACCAACTACTAGTGTTCGAGGAGTACAAGTTCCATGCATACAAAAGTTCACGATTATACAAGGACAAAGATAATGATGCTAAGGCGGTTGGAAACTTCATGCAATGCCTTTTGACACATTTCCACGCCCCTCACTCAGTCATACGCATTCGGGGTACTCACTTTGAGAGTGTTTTCAAACTAGTTTTACAATTATTTGGGACAAGTCATCGATTGATCATGACATAACACCCAGGTCCAAGCGGTAAGGAAAAGAAGATGAATCGTGCGATGAAGCGGATTTTTGAGAAAATGATTGATCAATCTCTCAAGGATTGGTCAATCAAGCTCGATCGAGGCCCTTTGACTCTTTCGAACTGCCTTCAAGACTCCTATCGATCGGCACTTGACCTTGTTCACTAGTTTATGGCAAGGCTTGTCATTTGCTTGTGAAGCTTGAGCATAAGCCACTATGGACGATGAAGTTAGTAAATATGGTTGATAGTCTTCCAACTTTAGAAAGAAAGTACCAACCGCCGGTGTTGGAGGAGTACGGAGTTCTATGCATACAAAAGTGCACCATTATATATGGACAAAGATAATGATGCTAAGGCGGTGGGAAACGTCATGCAATGTCTTTTGACACATTTCCACGCTCCTAACTCGGTCATACGCATTCAGGGGTACTCACTTTTAGAGTGTTTTCAAACTAGTTTTCCCATTATTTGGGACAAGTCAACGATTGATCATCACATACCACCCAGGTCCAAGAGGTAAGGAAAAGAAGATGAATCGTGCGATAAAGTGGATTTTTGAGAAAACGATTGATCAATCTCTCAAGGATTGGTCAATCAAGCTCGATCGAGGCCCTTTGGTTCTTTCGAACTGCCTTCAAGACTACTATAAATAAGCACTTTACCTTGTTCACTTGTTTGTGGCAAGGCTTGTCATTTACCAATGAACCTTGAGCATTAGCCATTATGGATGATGAACCTACTAAATATGTATGCTAGTCTTCCTTGCTTTAGAAAGAAAGTACCAACTACTAGTGTTGGAGGAGTACAAGTTCCATGCATACAAAAGTGCACGATTATACAAGGACAAAGATAATGATGCTAAGGCGGTTGGAAACTTCATGCAATGCCTTTTGACACATTTCCACGCCCCTCACTCAGTCATACGCATTCGGGGTACTCACTTTGAGAGTGTTTTCAAACTAGTTTTACAATTATTTGGGACAAGTCATCGATTGATCATGACATAACACCCTGTGTCCAAGCGGTAAGGAAAAGAAGATGAATCGTGCGATGAAGCGGATTTTTGAGAAAACGATTGATCAATCTCTCAAGGATTGGTCAATCAAGCTCGATCGAGGCCCTTTGACTCTTTCGAACTGCCTTCAAGACTCCTATCGATCGGCACTTGACCTTGTTCACTAGTTTATGGCAAGGCTTGTCATTTGCTTGTGAAGCTTGAGCATAAGCCACTATGGACGATGAAGTTAGTAAATATGGTTGCTAGTCTTCCAGCTTTAGAAAGAAAGTACCAACTGCTGGTGTTGGAGGAGTACAGGTTCTATGCATACAAAAGTGCACCATTATATATGGACAAAGATAATGATGCTAAGGCGGTGGGAAACGTCATGCAATGTCTTTTGACACATTTCCACGCTCCTAACTCAGTCATACGCATTCAGGGTACTCACTTTTAGAGTGTTTTCAAACTAGTTTTCCCATTATTTGGGACAAGTCAACGATTGATCATCACATACCACCCAGGTCCAAGAGGTAAGGAAAAGAAGATGAATCGTGCGATCAAGTGGATTTTTGAGAAAACGATTGATCAATCTCTCAAGGATTGGTCAATCAAGCTCGATCGAGGCCCTTTGGTTCTTTCGAACTGCCTTCAAGACTACTATAAATAAGCACTTTACCTTGTTCACTTGTTTGTGGCAAGGCTTGTCATTTACCAATGAACCTTGAGCATTAGCCATTATGGATGATGAACCTACTAAATATGTATGCTAGTCTTCCTGCTTTAGAAAGAAAGTACCAACTACTAGTGTTCGAGGAGTACAAGTTCCATGCATACAAAAGTGCACGATTATACAAGGACAAAGATAATGATGCTAAGGCGGTTGGAAACTTCATGCAATGCCTTTTGACACATTTCCACGCCCCTCACTCGCTCATACGCATTCGGGGTACTCACTTTGAGAGTGTTTTCAAACTAGTTTTACAATTATTTGGGACAAGTCATCGATTGATCATGACATAACACCCGGGTCCAAGCGGTAAGGAAAAGAAGATGAATCGTGCGATGAAGCGGATTTTTGAGAAAATGATTGATCAATCTCTCAAGGATTGGTCAATCAAGCTCGATCGAGGCCCTTTGACTCTTTCGAACTGCCTTCAAGACTCCTATCGATCGGCACTTGACCTTGTTCACTAGTTTATGGCAAGGCTTGTCATTTGCTTGTGAAGCTTGAGCATAAGCCACTATGGACGATGAAGTTAGTAAATATGGTTGATAGTCTTCCAGCTTTAGAAAGAAAGTACCAACCGCCGGTGTTGGAGGAGTACGTGTTCTATGCATACAAAAGTGCACCATTATATATGGACAAAGATAATGATGCTAAGGCGGTGGGAAACGTCATGCAATGTCTTTTGACACATTTCCACGCTCCTAACTCAGTCATACGCATTCAGGGTACTCACTTTTAGAGTGTTTTCAAACTAGTTTTCCCATTATTTGGGACAAGTCAACGATTGATCATCACATACCACCCAGGTCCAAGAGGTAAGGAAAAGAAGATGAATCGTGCGATAAAGTGGATTTTTGAGAAAACGATTGATCAATCTCTCAAGGATTGGTCAATCAAGCTCGATCGAGGCCCTTTGGTTCTTTCGAACTCGCCTTCAAGACTACTATAAATAAGCACTTTACCTTGTTCACTTGTTTGTGGCAAGGCTTGTCATTTACCAATGAACCTTGAGCATTAGCCATTATGGATGATGAACCTACTAAATATGTATGCTAGTCTTCCTGCTTTAGAAAGAAAGTACCAACTACTAGTGTTCGAGGAGTACAAGTTCCATGCATACAAAAGTGCACGATTATACAAGGACAAAGATAATGATGCTAAGGCGGTTGGAAACTTCATGCAATGCCTTTTGACACATTTCCACGCCCCTCACTCAGTCATACGCATTCGGGGTACTCACTTTGAGAGTGTTTTCAAACTAGTTTTACAATTATTTGGGACAAGTCATCGATTGATCATGACATAACACCTGTGTCCAAGCGGTAAGGAAAAGAAGATGAATCGTGCGATGAAGCGGATTTTTGAGAAAATGATTGATCAATCTCTCAAGGATTGGTCAATCAAGCTCGATCGAGGCCCTTTGACTCTTTCGAACTCGCCTTCAAGACTCCTATCGATCGGCACTTGACCTTGTTCACTAGTTTATGGCAAGGCTTGTCATTTGCTTGTGAAGCTTGAGCATAAGCCACTATGGACGATGAAGTTAGTAAATATGGTTGATAGTCTTCCAGCTTTAGAAAGAAAGTACCAACTGCCGGTGTTGGAGGAGTACGAGTTCTATGCATACAAAAGTGCACCATTATATATGGACAAAGATAATGATGCTAAGGCGGTGGGAAACGTCATGCAATGTCTTTTGACACATTTCCACGCTCCTAACTCGGTCATACGCATTCGGGGTACTCACTTTTAGAGTGTTTTCAAACTAGTTTTCCCATTATTTGGGACAAGTCAACGATTGATCATCACATACCACCCTGTGTCCAAGAGGTAAGGAAAAGAAGATGAATCGTGCGATAAAGTGGATTTTTGAGAAAACGATTGATCAATCTCTCAAGGATTGGTCAATCAAGCTCGATCGAGGCCCTTTGGTTCTTTCGAACTGCCTTCAAGACTACTATAAATAAGCACTTTACCTTGTTCACTTGTTTGTGGCAAGGCTTGTCATTTACCAATGAACCTTGAGCATTAGCCATTATGGATGATGAACCTACTAAATATGTATGCTAGTCTTCCTGCTTTAGAAAGAAAGTACCAACTACTAGTGTTGGAGGAGTACAAGTTCCATGCATACAAAAGTGCACGATTATACAAGGACAAAGATAATGATGCTAAGGCGGTTGGAAACTTCATGCAATGCCTTTTGACACATTTCCACGCCCCTCACTCAGTCATACGCATTCGGGGTACTCACTTTGAGAGTGTTTTCAAACTAGTTTTACAATTATTTGGGACAAGTCATCGATTGATCATGACATAACACCCTGAGTCCAAGCGGTAAGGAAAAGAAGATGAATCGTGCGATGAAGCGGATTTTTGAGAAAACGATTGATCAATCTCTCAAGGATTGGTCAATCAAGCTCGATCGAGGCCCTTTGACTCTTTCGAATCGCCTTCAAGACTCCTATCGATCGGCACTTGACCTTGTTCACTAGTTTATGGCAAGGCTTGTCATTTGCTTGTGAAGCTTGAGCATAAGCCACTATGGACGATGAAGTTAGTAAATATGGTTGCTAGTCTTCCAACTTTAGAAAGAAAGTACCAACCGCCCGGTGTTGGAGGAGTACGGGTTCTATGCATACAAAAGTGCACCATTATATATGGACAAAGATAATGATGCTAAGGCGGTGGGAAACGTCATGCAATGTCTTTTGACACATTTCCACGCTCCTAACTCGGTCATACGCATTCAGGGTACTCACTTTTAGAGTGTTTTCAAACTAGTTTTCCCATTATTTGGGACAAGTCAACGATTGATCATCACATACCACCCAGGTCCAAGAGGTAAGGAAAAGAAGATGAATCGTGCGATCAAGTGGATTTTTGAGAAAACGATTGATCAATCTCTCAAGGATTGGTCAATCAAGCTCGATCGAGGCCCTTTGGTTCTTTCGAACTGCCTTCAAGACTACTATAAATAAGCACTTTACCTTGTTCACTTGTTTGTGGCAAGGCTTGTCATTTACCAATGAACCTTGAGCATTAGCCATTATGGATGATGAACCTACTAAATATGTATGCTAGTCTTCCTGCTTTAGAAAGAAAGTACCAACTACTAGTGTTGGAGGAGTACAAGTTCCATGCATACAAAAGTGCACGATTATACAAGGACAAAGATAATGATGCTAAGGCAGTTGGAAACTTCATGCAATGCCTTTTGACACATTTCCACGCCCCTCACTCAGTCATACGCATTCGGGGTACTCACTTTTAGAGTGTTTTCAAACTAGTTTTACAAATATTTGGGACAAGTCATCGATTGATCATGACATAACACCCAGGTCCAAGCGGTAAGGAAAAGAAGATGAATCGTGCGATGAAGCGGATTTTTGAGAAAACGATTGATCAATCTCTCAAGGATTGGTCAATCAAGCTCGATCGAGGCCCTCTGACTCTTTCGAACTGCCTTCAAGACTCCTATCGATCGGCACTTGACCTTGTTCACTAGTTTATGGCAAGGCTTGTCATTTGCTTGTGAAGCTTGAGCATAAGCCACTATGGACGATGAAGTTAGTAAATATGGTTGCTAGTCTTCCGGCTTTAGAAAGAAAGTACCAACCGCCGGTGTTGGAGGAGTACGGAGTTCTATGCATACAAAAGTGCACGATTATATATGGACAAAGATAATGATGCTAAGGCGGTGGGAAACGTCATGCAATGTCTTTTGACACATTTCCACGCTCCTAACTCAGTCATACGCATTCAGGGTACTCACTTTTAGAGTGTTTTCAAACTAGTTTTCCCATTATTTGGGACAAGTCAACGATTGATCATCACATACCACCCAGGTCCAAGAGGTAAGGAAAAGAAGATGAATCGTGCGATAAAGTGGATTTTTGAGAAAACGATTGATCAATCTCTCAAGGATTGGTCAATCAAGCTCGATCGAGGCCCTTTGGTTCTTTCGAACTGCCTTCAAGACTACTATAAATAAGCACTTTACCTTGTTCACTTGTTTGTGGCAAGGCTTGTCATTTACCAATGAACCTTGAGCATTAGCCATTATGGATGATGAACCTACTAAATATGTATGCTAGTCTTCCTGCTTTAGAAAGAAAGTACCAACTACTAGTGTTGGAGGAGTACAAGTTCCATGCATACAAAAGTGCACGATTATACAAGGACAAAGATAATGATGCTAAGGCAGTTGGAAACTTCATGCAATGCCTTTTGACACATTTCCACGCCCCTCACTCAGTCATACGCATTCGGGGTACTCACTTTTAGAGTGTTTTCAAACTAGTTTTACAAATATTTGGGACAAGTCATCGATTGATCATGACATAACACCCAGGTCCAAGCGGTAAGGAAAAGAAGATGAATCGTGCGATGAAGCGGATTTTTGAGAAAACGATTGATCAATCTCTCAAGGATTGGTCAATCAAGCTCGATCGAGGCCCTTCGACTCTTTCGAACTGCCTTCAAGACTCCTATCGATCGGCACTTGACCTTGTTCACTAGTTTATGGCAAGGCTTGTCATTTGCTTGTGAAGCTTGAGCATAAGCCACTATGGACGATGAAGTTAGTAAATATGGTTGCTAGTCTTCCAGCTTTAGAAAGAAAGTACCAACTGCTGGTGTTGGAGGAGTACAGGTTCTATGCATACAAAAGTGCACCATTATATATGGACAAAGATAATGATGCTAAGGCGGTGGGAAACGTCATGCAATGTCTTTTGACACATTTCCACGCTCCTAACTCAGTCATACGCATTCAGGGTACTCACTTTTAGAGTGTTTTCAAACTAGTTTTCCCATTATTTGGGACAAGTCAACGATTGATCATCACATACCACCCAGGTCCAAGAGGTAAGGAAAAGAAGATGAATCGTGCGATCAAGTGGATTTTTGAGAAAACGATTGATCAATCTCTCAAGGATTGGTCAATCAACCTCGATCGAGGCCCTTTGGTTCTTTCGAAGCGCCTTCAAGACTACTATAAATAAGCACTTTACCTTGTTCACTTGTTTGTGGCAAGGCTTGTCATTTACCAATGAACCTTGAGCATTAGCCATTATGGATGATGAACCTACTAAATATGTATGCTAGTCTTCCTGCTTTAGAAAGAAAGTACCAACTACTAGTGTTCGAGGAGTACAAGTTCCATGCATACAAAAGTGCACGATTATACAAGGACAAAGATAATGATGCTAAGGCGGTTGGAAACTTCATGCAATGCCTTTTGACACATTTCCACGCCCCTCACTCAGTCATACGCATTCGGGGTACTCACTTTGAGAGTGTTTTCAAACTAGTTTTACAATTATTTGGGACAAGTCATCGATTGATCATGACATAACACCCAGGTCCAAGCGGTAAGGAAAAGAAGATGAATCGTGCGATGAAGCGGATTTTTGAGAAAATGATTGATCAATCTCTCAAGGATTGGTCAATCAAGCTCGATCGAGGCCCTTTGACTCTTTCGAACTGCCTTCAAGACTCCTATCGATCGGCACTTGACCTTGTTCACTAGTTTATGGCAAGGCTTGTCATTTGCTTGTGAAGCTTGAGCATAAGCCACTATGGACGATGAAGTTAGTAAATATGGTTGCTAGTCTTCCGGCTTTAGAAAGAAAGTACCAACCGCCGGTGTTGGAGGAGTACGAGGTTCTATGCATACAAAAGTGCACCATTATATATGGACAAAGATAATGATGCTAAGGCGGTGGGAAACGTCATGCAATGTCTTTTGACACATTTCCACGCTCCTAACTCGGTCATACGCATTCGGGGTACTCACTTTTAGAGTGTTTTCAAACTAGTTTTCCCATTATTTGGGACAAGTCAACGATTGATCATCACATACCACCAGGTCCAAGAGGTAAGGAAAAGAAGTTGAATCGTGCGATAAAGTGGATTTTTGAGAAAACGATTGATCAATCTCTCAAGGATTGGTCAATCAAGCTCGATCGAGGCCCTTTGGTTCTTTCGAAGCGCCTTCAAGACTACTATAAATAAGCACTTTACCTTGTTCACTTGTTTGTGGCAAGGCTTGTCATTTACCAATGAACCTTGAGCATTAGCCATTATGGATGATGAACCTACTAAATATGTATGCTAGTCTTCCTGCTTTAGAAAGAAAGTACCAACTACTAGTGTTCGAGGAGTACAAGTTCCATGCATACAAAAGTGCACGATTATACAAGGACAAAGATAATGATGCGAAGGCAGTTGGAAACTTCATGCAATGCCTTTTGACACATTTCCACGCCCCTCACTCAGTCATACGCATTCGGGGTACTCACTTTGAGAGTGTTTTCAAACTAGTTTTACAATTATTTGGGACAAGTCATCGATTGATCATGACATAACACCCAGGTCCAAGCGGTAAGGAAAAGAAGAT
Source organism: Linum usitatissimum (assembly GCA_030674075.2). Lineage (NCBI taxonomy): Eukaryota > Viridiplantae > Streptophyta > Magnoliopsida > Malpighiales > Linaceae > Linum > Linum usitatissimum. The sequence continues at coordinate 13,926 of JAUJYP020000733.1, forward strand.
GAATCGTGCGATGAAGCGGATTTTTGAGAAAATGATTGATCAATCTCTCAAGGATTGGTCAATCAAGCTCGATCGAGGCCCTTTGACTCTTTCGAACTGCCTTCAAGACTCCTATCGATCGGCACTTGACCTTGTTCACTAGTTTATGGCAAGGCTTGTCATTTGCTTGTGAAGCTTGAGCATAAGCCACTATGGACGATGAAGTTAGTAAATATGGTTGCTAGTCTTCCGGCTTTAGAAAGAAAGTACCAACTGCTGGTGTTGGAGGAGTACAGGTTCTATGCATACAAAAGTGCACCATTATATATGGACAAAGATAATGATGCTAAGGCGGTGGGAAACGTCATGCAATGTCTTTTGACACATTTCCACGCTCCTAACTCAGTCATACGCATTCAGGGTACTCACTTTTAGAGTGTTTTCAAACTAGTTTTCCCATTATTTGGGACAAGTCAACGATTGATCATCACATACCACCCAGGTCCAAGAGGTAAGGAAAAGAAGATGAATCGTGCGATCAAGTGGATTTTTGAGAAAACGATTGATCAATCTCTCAAGGATTGGTCAATCAACCTCGATCGAGGCCCTTTGGTTCTTTCGAACTGCCTTCAAGACTACTATAAATAAGCACTTTACCTTGTTCACTTGTTTGTGGCAAGGCTTGTCATTTACCAATGAACCTTGAGCATTAGCCATTATGGATGATGAACCTACTAAATATGTATGCTAGTCTTCCTCGCTTTAGAAAGAAAGTACCAACTACTAGTGTTCGAGGAGTACAAGTTCCATGCATACAAAAGTGCACGATTATACAAGGACAAAGATAATGATGCTAAGGCGGTTGGAAACTTCATGCAATGCCTTTTGACACATTTCCACGCCCCTCACTCAGTCATACGCATTCGGGGTACTCACTTTGAGAGTGTTTTCAAACTAGTTTTACAATTATTTGGGACAAGTCATCGATTGATCATGACATAACACCCGGGTCCAAGCGGTAAGGAAAAGAAGATGAATCGTGCGATGAAGCGGATTTTTGAGAAAACGATTGATCAATCTCTCAAGGATTGGTCAATCAAGCTCGATCGAGGCCCTTCGACTCTTTCGAACCGCCTTCAAGAGTCCTATCGATCGGCACTTGACCTTGTTCACTAGTTTATGGCAAGGCTTGTCATTTGCTTGTGAAGCTTGAGCATAAGCCACTATGGACGATGAAGTTAGTAAATATGGTTGCTAGTCTTCCAACTTTAGAAAGAAAGTACCAACCGCCGGTGTTGGAGGAGTACGAGTTCTATGCATACAAAAGTGCACCATTATATATGGACAAAGATAATGATGCTAAGGCGGTGGGAAACGTCATGCAATGTCTTTTGACACATTTCCACGCTCCTAACTCAGTCATACGCATTCAGGGTACTCACTTTTAGAGTGTTTTCAAACTAGTTTTCCCATTATTTGGGACAAGTCAACGATTGATCATCACATACCACCCAGGTCCAAGAGGTAAGGAAAAGAAGTTGAATCGTGCGATAAAGTGGATTTTTGAGAAAACGATTGATCAATCTCTCAAGGATTGGTCAATCAAGCTCGATCGAGGCCCTTTGGTTCTTTCGAACTGCCTTCAAGACTACTATAAATAAGCACTTTACCTTGTTCACTTGTTTGTGGCAAGGCTTGTCATTTACCAATGAACCTTGAGCATTAGCCATTATGGATGATGAACCTACTAAATATGTATGCTAGTCTTCCTGCTTTAGAAAGAAAGTACCAACTACTAGTGTTGGAGGAGTACAAGTTCCATGCATACAAAAGTGCACGATTATACAAGGACAAAGATAATGATGCGAAGGCAGTTGGAAACTTCATGCAATGCCTTTTGACACATTTCCACGCCCCTCACTCAGTCATACGCATTCGGGGTACTCACTTTTAGAGTGTTTTCAAACTAGTTTTACAAATATTTGGGACAAGTCATCGATTGATCATGACATAACACCCAGGTCCAAGCGGTAAGGAAAAGAAGATGAATCGTGCGATGAAGCGGATTTTTGAGAAAACGATTGATCAATCTCTCAAGGATTGGTCAGTCAAGCTCGATCGAGGCCCTCTGACTCTTTCGAACTGCCTTCAAGAGTCCTATCGATCGGCACTTGACCTTGTTCACTAGTTTATGGCAAGGCTTGTCATTTGCTTGTGAAGCTTGAGCATAAGCCACTATGGACGATGAAGTTAGTAAATATGGTTGCTAGTCTTCCAGCTTTAGAAAGAAAGTACCAACCGCCGGTGTTGGAGGAGTACGGGTTCTATGCATACAAAAGTGCACCATTATATATGGACAAAGATAATGATGCTAAGGCGGTGGGAAACGTCATGCAATGTCTTTTGACACATTTCCACGCTCCTAACTCAGTCATACGCATTCAGGGTACTCACTTTTAGAGTGTTTTCAAACTAGTTTTCCCATTATTTGGGACAAGTCAACGATTGATGATCATATACCACCCAGGTCCAAGAGGTAAGGAAAAGAAGATGAATCGTGCGATCAAGTGGATTTTTGAGAAAACGATTGATCAATCTCTCAAGGATTGGTCAATCAACCTCGATCGAGGCCCTTTGGTTCTTTCGAACTGGCTTCAAGACTACTATAAATAAGCACTTTACCTTGTTCACTTGTTTGTGGCAAGGCTTGTCATTTACCAATGAACCTTGAGCATTAGCCATTATGGATGATGAACCTACTAAATATGTATGCTAGTCTTCCTGCTTTAGAAAGAAAGTACCAACTACTAGTGTTCAAGGAGTACAAGTTCCATGCATACAAAAGTGCACGATTATACAAGGACAAAGATAATGATGCTAAGGCGGTTGGACACTTCATGCAATGCCTTTTGACACATTTCCACGCCCCTCACTCAGTCATACGCATTCGGGGTACTCACTTTTAGAGTGTTTTCAAACTAGTTTTACAAATATTTGGGACAACTCATCGATTGATCATGACATAACACCCAGGTCCAAGCGGTATGGAAAAGAAGATGAATCGTGCGATGAAGCGGATTTTTGAGAAAACGATTGATCAATCTCTCAAGGATTGGTCAATTAAGCTTGATCGAGGCCCTTGTACTCTTTCGAACTGCCTTCAAGACTCCTATCGATCGACACTTGACCTTGTTCACTAGTTTATGGAAAGGCCTGTCATTTACTTGTGAAGCTTGAGACTAAGCCACTATGGACGATGAAGTTAGTAAATATGGTTGCTAGTCTTCCAGCTTTAGAAAGAAAGTACCAACTGCTGGTGTTGGAGGAGTACAGGTTCTATGCATACAAAAGTGCACGATTATACATGGAAAAAGATAATGATGCTAAGGCGGTGTGAAACGTCATGCAATGTCTTTTGACACATTTCCACGCTCCTAACTCAGTCATACGCATTCAGGGTACTCACTTTCAGAGTGTTTTCAAACCAGTTTTCCAATTATTTGGGACAAGTCAACGATTGATCATCACATACCACCCAGGTCCAAGAGGTAAGGAAAAGAAGATGAATCGTGCGATCAAGTGGAATTTTGAGAAAATGATTGATCAATCTCTCGAGGATTGGTCAATCAAGCTCGATCGAGGCCCTTTGGTTCTTTCGAACTGCCTTCAAGACTACTATAAATAAGCACTTTACCTTGTTCACTTGTTTGTGGCAAGGCTTGTCATTTACCAATGAACCTTGAGCATTAGCCATTATCGATGATGAACCTACTAAATATGTATGCTAGTCTTCCTGCTTTAGAAATAAAGTACCAACTACTGGTGTTGGAGGAGTACAAGTTCCATGCATACAAAAGTGCACGATTATACAAGGACAAAGATAATGATGCTAAGGCGGTTGGAAACTTCATGCAATGCCTTTTGACACATTTCCACGCCCCTCACTCAGTCATACGCATTCGGGGTACTCACTTTTAGAGTGTTTTCAAACTAGTTTTACAATTATTTGGGACAAGTCATCGATTGATCATGACATAACACCCAGGTCCAAGCGGTAAGGAAAAGAAGATGAATCGTGCGATGAAGCGGATTTTTGAGAAAATGATTGATCAATCTCTCAAGGATTGGTCAATCAAGCTCGATCGAGGCCCTTTGACTCTTTCGAACTGCCTTCAAGACTCCTATCGATCGGCACTTGACCTTGTTCACTAGTTTATGGCAAGGCTTGTCATTTGCTTGTGAAGCTTGAGCATAAGCCATTATGGATGATGAAGTTAGTAAATATGGTTGCTAGTCTTCCAGCTTTAGAAAGAAAGTACCAACTACTAGTGTTGGAGGAGTACAGGTTCCATGTATACAAATGTGCACGATTATACAAGGACCAAGGTAATGATGCTAAGGCGGTGGGAAACTACATGCAATGCCTTTTGACACATTTCCACGCCCCTCACTCAGTCATACGCTGTTAGGGTATTCACTTTCATAGTGTTTTCAAACCAGCTTTCCAATTATTTGGGACAAGTCATCGATTGATCATGACATACCACCCAGGTCCAAGGGGTAAGGAAAAGAAGATGAATCGTGCGATCAAGCAGATTCTTGAGAAAACGATTGATCAATCTCTCAAGGATTGGTCAATCAAGCGCGATGGAGGCCCTTTGGTTCATTCGAACTGCCTTGAAGACTCCTATCGATCAGCACTTCACCTTTTTCACTAGTTTATGGCAAGGCTTGTCATTTACCAGTGAAGCTTTAGCATAAGCCATTATGGACGATGAAGCTACTAGATATGTATGTTAGTCTTCAATCTTTAGAAAGAAAGTACCAACTACTGGTGTTGGAGGAGTATAGGTTCCATGCATACAAAAGTGCACGATTATACAAGGACCAATGTAATGATGCTAATGCGGTGGGAAACTACATGCTATGACGTTTGACACATTTCCACGCCCCTCACTCAGTCATACGCTGTCAGGGTATTCACTTTCATAGTGATTTCAAACCAGCTTTCCAATTATTTGCGACAAGTCATCGATTGATCATGACATACCACCCAGGTCCAAGCGGTAAGGAAAAGATGATGAATCGTGCGATCAAGCGGATTCTTGAGAAAACGATTGATCAATCTCTCAAGGATTGCTCAATCAAGCCCGATCGAGGCCCTTTGGTTCTTTCGAACTGCCTTCAAGTCACCTATTGATCAGCACTTCACCTTATTCACTAGTTTATGGCAAGGCTTGTCATTTACAAGTGAACCTTGAGCATAAGCCATTATGGACGATCAAGCTACTAAATATGTATGCTAGTCTTCCAGCTTTAGAAAGAAAGTACCAACTAATGGTGTTGGAGGAGTACAGGTTCCATGCATACAAAAGTGTATGATTATACAAAGACCAAGGTAATGATGCTAAGGTGGTGGGAAACTTCATGCAATGCCTTTTGACACATTTCCACGCCCCCTCACTCAGTCATACGCTGTAGTGGTATTCACTTTCATAGTGTTTTCAAACCAGCTTTCCAATTATTTGGGACAAGTCATCGAATGATCATAACATACCACCCAGGTCCAAGCGGTAAGGAAAAGAAGATGAATCGTGCGATCAAGCGGATTCTTGAGAAAACGATTGATCGATCTCTCAAGGATTGGTCAATCAAGCCCGATCGAGGCCTTTTGGATCTTTCGAACTACCTTCAAGACTCCTATCGATCAGCACTTCACCTTGTTCACTAGTTTATGGCAAAGCTTATCATTTACCAGTGAACCTTGAGCATAAGCCATTATGGACGATGACGCTACTAAATATTGATGCTAGTCTTCAACCTTTAGAAAGAATGTAGCAACTACTGGTGTTGGAGGAGTACAGGTCCCATGCATACAAAAGTGCACGATTATACAAGGACAAAGATAATGATGCTAATTTGGTGGGAAACTTCATGCAATGCCTTTTGACACATTTCCACGCCCCTCGCTCAGTCATACACATTCGGGGTACTCACTTTCAGAGTGTTTTCAAACCAGTTTTCCAATTATTTGGGACAAGTAATCGATTGATCATGACATACCACCTAGGTCTAAGCGGTAAGGAAAAGTATATGAATCGTGCGTTCAAGCGGATTTTTTAAAAAATGATTGATCAATCTCTCAAGGATTGATCAATCATGCTCGATCGAGGCTCTTTGGTTTTTTCGAACTGCGTTCAAGACTACTATCGATCGGCACTTCACCTTGTTCACTAGTTTATGGCAAGGCTTGTCATTTACCAGTGAAGCTTGAGCATAAGCCATTACAGATGATGAAGCTACTAAATATGGATGCTAGTCTTCCAGCTTTAGAAAGAAAGTACCAACTACTATTGTTGGAGGAGTACAGGTTCCATGCATACAAAAGTGCACGATTATACAAGGACAAATGTAATGATGCTAAGGCGGTGGGAAACTTCATGCAATGCCTTTTGACACATTTCCACGCCCCTCACTCAATCATACACTCTCGGGGTACTCACTTTCATAGTATTTTCAAACCAGCTTTCGAATTATTTGGGACTAGTCATCGATTGATCATGACATACCACCCGGGTCCAAGCGGTAAGGAAAAGAATATGAATCATGCGATCAAGCGGATTCCTGAGATAACGATTGATCAATCTCTCAAGGATTGCTCAATCAAGCCCGATCGAGGCCCTTTGGTTCTTTCGAAGCGCCTTCAAGACTCCTATGGATCAGCACTTCACCTTGTTCACTAGTTTATGGCAAGGCTTGTCATTTACCAGTGAACCTTGAGCATAAGCCATTATGGACGATGAAGCTACTAAATATGTATGCTAGACTTCCAGCTTTAAAAAGAAAGTACCAACTACTGGTGTTGGAGGAGTACGGGTTCCATGCATACAAAAGTGCACGATTATACAAAGACCTAGGTAATGATGCTAAGGCGGTGGGAAACTTCACGCAATGCCTTTTGACACATTTCCACGCCCCTCACTCAGTCATATGTTGTAGGGGTATTCACTTTCATAGTGTTTTCAAACCAGCTTTCCAATTATTTGTGACAAGTCATCGAATGATCATGACATACCACCCAGGTCCAAGTGGTAAGGAAAAGATGATGAATCGTGCGATCAAGCGGATTCTTGAGAAAATGATTGATCAATCTCTCAAGGATTGCTCAATCAAGCCCGATCGAGGCCCTTTGGTTCTTTCGAACTGCCTTCAAGACTCCTATCGATCAGCACATCACCTTGTTCACTAGTTTATGGCAAGGCTTGTCATTTACCAGTGAAACTTGAGCATAAGCCATTATGGACGATGAAGCTACTAAATATGTATGCTAGTCTTCCAGCTTTAGAAAGAAAGTACCAACTACTGGTGTTGGAGGAGTACAGCTTCCATACATACAAAAGTGCACGATTATACAAGGACAAAGATAATGATGCTAAGGCGGTGGGAAACTTCATGCAATGCCTTTTGACACATTTCCACGCCCCTCACTCAATCATACACTCTCGGGGTACTCACTTTCATAGTATTTTCAAACCAGCTTTCGAATTATTTGGGACTAGTCATCGATTGATCATGACATACCACCCGGGTCCAAGCGGTAAGAAAAAGAATATGAATCGTGCGATCAAGCGGATTCTTGAGATAACGATTGATCAATCTCTCAAGGATTGCTCAATCAAGCCCGATCGAGGCCCTTTGGTTCTTTCGAACTGCCTTAAAGACTCCTATCGATCAGCACTTCACCTTGTTCACTAGTTTATGGCAAGGCTTGTCAATTACCAGTGAACCTTGAGCATAAGCTATTATGGACGATCAAGCTACGAAATATGTATGCTAGTCTTCCAGCTTTAGAAAGAAAGTACCAACTACTGGTGTTGGAGGAGTACAGGTTCCATGCATACAAAAGTGCACGATTATACAAAGACCTAGGTAATGATGCTAAGGCGGTGGGAAACTTCACGCAATGCCTTTTGACACATTTCCACGCCCCTCACTCAGTCATATGCTGTAGGGGTATTCACTTTCATAGTGTTTTCAAACCAGCTTTCCAATTATTTGGGACAAGTCATCGAATGATCATGATATACCACCCTGAGTCCAAGTGGTAAGGAAAATATGATGAATCGTGCGATCGAGCGGATTCTTGAGAAAATTATTGATCAATCTCTCAAGGATTGCTCAATCAAGCCCGATCGAAGCCCTTTGGTTCTTTCGAACTGCCTTCAAGACTCCTATCGATCAGCACTTCACCTTGTTCACTAGTTTATGGCAACGCTTATCATTTACCAGTGAACCTTGAGCATAAGCCATTATGGACGATGACGCTACTAAATATTGATGCTAGTCTTCAACCTTTAGAAAGAATGTAGCAACTACCGGTGTTGGAGGAGTACAGCTTCCATACATACAAAAGTGCACGATTATACAAGGACAAAGAGAATGATGCTAAGGCGGTGGGAAACTTCATGCAATGCCTTTTGACACATTTCCACGCCCCTCACTCAATCATACACTCTCGGGGTACTCACTTTCATAGTATTTTCAAACCAGCTTTCGAATTATTTGAGACTAGTCATCGATTGATCATGACATACCACCCGGGTCCAAGCGGTAAAGAAAAGAATATGAATCGTGCGATCAAGCGGATTCTTGAGATAACGATTGATCAATCTCTCAATGATTGCTCAATCAAGCCCGATCGAGGCCCTTTGGTTCTTTCGAACTGCCTTAAAGACTCCTATCGATTAGCACTTCACCTTGTTCACTAGTTTATGGCAAGGCTTGTCATTTACTAGTGAAGCTTAAGCATAAGCCATTATGGACGATCAAGCTACTAAATATGTATGCTAGTCTTCCAGCTATAGAAAGAAAGTACCAACTACCGGTGTTGGAGGAGTACAGGTTCCATGCATACAAAAGTGCACGATTATACAAGGACCAAGGTAATGATGCTAAGGTGGTGGGAAACTTCACGCAATGCCTTTTGACACATTTCCACGCCCCTCACTCAGTCATATGCTGTAGGGGTATTCACTTTCATAGTGTTTTCAAACCAGCTTTCCAATTATTTGGGACAAGTCATCGAATGATCATGACATACCACCCAGGTCCAAGTGGTAAGGAAAATATGATGAATCGTGCGATCGAGCGGATTCTTGAGAAAATTATTGATCAATCTCTCAAGGATTGCTCAATCAAGCCCGATCGAGGCCCTTTGGTTCTTTCGAACTGCCTTCAAGACTCCTATCGATCAGCACTTCACCTTGTTCACTAGTTTATGGCAAGGCTTGTCATTTACCAGTGAAACTTGAGCATAAGCCATTATGGACGATGAAGCTACTAAATATGTATGCTAGTCTTCCAGCTTTAGAAAGAAAGTACCAACTACTGGTGTTGGAGGAGTACAGCTTCCATACATACAAAAGTGCACGATTATACAAGGACAAAGATAATGATGCTAAGGCGGTGGGAAACTTCATGCAATGCCTTTTGACACATTTCCACGCCCCTCACTCAATCATACACTCTCGGGGTACTCACTTTCATAGTATTTTCAAACCAGCTTTCGAATTATTTGGGACTAGTCATCGATTGATCATGACATACCACCCGGGTCCAAGCGGTAAGGAAAAGAATATGAATCGTGCGATCAAGCGGATTCTTGAGATAACGATTGATCAATCTCTCAAGGATTGCTCAATCAAGCTCGATCGAGGCCCTTTGGTTCTTTCGAACTGCCTTAAAGACTCCTATCGATTAGCACTTCACCTTGTTCACTAGTTTATGGCAAGGCTTGTCATTTACTAGTGAAGCTTAAGCATAAGCCATTATGGACGATCAAGCTACTAAATATGTATGCTAGTCTTCCAGCTTTAGAAAGAAAGTACCAACTACCGGTGTTGGAGGAGTACAGGTTCCATGCATACAAAAGTGCACGATTATACAAGGACCAAGGTAATGATGCTAAGGTGGTGGGAAACTTCATGCAATGCCTTTTGACACATTTCCACGCCCCTCACTCTGTCATACGCTGTAGGGGTATTCAGTTTCATAGTGTTTTTTTCAAACCAGCTTTCCAATTATTTGGGACAAGTCATCGAATGATCATGACATACCACCCAGGTCCAAGCGGTATGGAAAAGAAGATGAATCGTGCGATCAAGCGGATGCTTCAGACATCGATTGATCGATGTCTCAAGGATTGGTCAATCAAGCCCGATCGAGGCCCTTTGGTTCTTTCGAACTGCCTTAAAGACTCCTATCGATCAGCACTTCACCTTGTTCACTAGTTTATGGCAAGGCTTGTCATTTACCAGTGAACCTTGAGCATAAGCCATTATGGACGATCAAGCTACTAAATATGTATGCTAGTCTTCCAGCTTTAGAAAGAAAGTACCAACTACTGGTGTTGGAGGAGTACAGGTTCCATGCATACAAATGTGCATGATTATACAAAGACCTAGGTAATGATGCTAAGGCAGTGGGAAACTTCACGCAATGCCTTTTGACACATTTCCACGCCCCTCACTCAGTCATATGCTGTAGGGGTATTCACTTTCATAGTGTTTTCAAACCAGCTTTCCAATTATTTGGGACAAGTCATCGAATGATCATGACATACCACCCAGGTCCAAGTGGTAAGGAAAATATGATGAATCGTGCGATCGAGCGGATTCTTGAGAAAATTATTGATCAATCTCTCAAGGATTGCTCAATCAAGCCCGATCGAGGCCCTTTGGTTCTTTCGAATCGCCTTCAAGACTCCTATCGATCAAGCACTTCACCTTGTTCACTAGTTTATGGCAAGGCTTGTCATTTACCAGTGAAACTTGAGCATAAGCCATTATGGACGATGATGCTACTAAATATGTATGCTAGTCTTCCAGCTTTAGAAAGAAAGTACCAACTACTGGTGTTGGAGGAGTACAACTTCCATACATACAAAAGTGCATGATTATACAAGGACAAAGATAATGATGCTAAGGCGGTGGGAAACTTCATGCAATGCCTTTTGACACATTTCCACGCCCCTCACTCAATCATACACTCTCGGGGTACTCACTTTCATAGTATTTTCAAACCAGGCTTTCGAATTATTTGGGACTAGTCATCGATTGATCATGACATACCACCCGGGTCCAAGCGGTAAGGAAAAGAATATGAATCATGCGATCAAGCGGATTCCTGAGATAACGATTGATCAATCTCTCAAGGATTGCTCAATCAAGCCCGATCGAGGCCCTTTGGTTCTTTCGAACCGCCTTAAAGACTCCTATCGATTAGCACTTCACCTTGTTCACTAGTTTATGGCAAGGCTTGTCATTTACTAGTGAAGCTTAAGCATAAGCCATTATGGACGATCAAGCTACTAAATATGTATGCTAGTCTTCCAGCTTTAGAAAGAAAGTACCAACTACTGGTGTTGGAGGAGTACAGGTTCCATGCATACAAAAGTGCACGATTATACAAGGACCAAGGTAATGATGCTAAGGTGGTGGGAAACTTCATGCAATGCCTTTTGACACATTTCCACGCCCCTCACTCAGTCATACACTGTCGGGGTACTCACTTTCATAGTGTTTTGAAACAAGTTTTCCAATTATTTTGGATAAGTCATCGATTGATCATCACATACCACCCAGGTCCAAGTGGTTAGGAAAAGAAGATGAATCGTGTGATCAAGCGGGTTTTTTAGAAAATGATTGTTCAATCTCTCAAGGATTGGTCAATCAAGCTCGATCAAGGCCCTTTGATTCTTTCGAACTGCCTTCAAGACTCCTATCGATCGGCACTTCACCTTGTTCAATAGTTTATGGCAAGGCTTTTCGTTTACCGATGAACCTTGAGCATAAGCCATTATGGACGATGAAGCTACTAAATATGAATTGTAGTCTTCCAAACTTTAGAAAGAAAGTACCAACTACAAGTGTTGTTGGAGTAAAGGTTCTATGCATATAAAAGTGCACCATTATACAAGGACAAAGATAATGATGCTAAGGCGGTAGGAAACTTCATGCAATGCCTTTTGACACATTTCCACGCCTCTCACTCGATCATACGCATTCGGGGTACTCACTTGCGAGTGTTTTCAAACCAATTTTCTAATTATTTGGGACAAGTCATCGATTGATCATCACATACCCCCCGGTGTCCTAGCGGTAAGGAAAAGAAGGTGAATCAGGCGATGAAATGAATTTTTGATAAAACGATTGATCAATCTCTCAAGGATTGGTCAATCAAGCTCGATCGAGGCCCTTTGATTCTTTCGAACTGCCTTCAAGACTCCTATCGATCGGCACTTCACCTTGTTCGCTAGTTTATGGCAAGGCTTGTCATTTACCAGTGAACCTTGAGCATAAGCGATTATGGACGATGAAGCTACTAAATATGGATGCTAGTCGTCCAGCTTTAGAAAGAAAGTACCAACTACTGGTGTTGGAGGAGTACAGGTTCCATGCATACAAAAGTGCATGATTATTCAAAGACCTAGGTAATGATGCTAAGGCAGTGGGAAACTTCACGCAATGCCTTTTGACACATTTCCACGCCCCTCACTCAGTCATATGTTGTAGGGGTACTCACTTTCATAGTGTTTTGAAACCAGCTTTCCAAGTATTTGGGACAAGTCATCGATTGATCATGACATACCACCTGGGTCCAAGCGGTAAGGAAAAGAAGATGAATCGTGCGATCAAGCGGATTCCTGAGAAAACGATTGATCAATCTCTCAAGGATTCGTCAATCCAGCTCGTTCGAGGCCTTTTGGTTCTTTAGAACTGCCTTCAAGACTTCTATCGATCAGCATTCACCTTGTTCACTAGTTTATGGCAAGGCTTGTCATTTACTAGTGAAACTTGAGCATAAGCCATTATGGACGATGAAGCTACTAAATATGGATGCTAGTCTTCCAGCTTTAGAAAGAAAGTACCAACTACTGGTGTTGTTGGAGTACAGGTTCTATGCATACAAAAGTGCACGATTATACAAGGACAAAGATAAAGACGCTTAGGCGGTGGGAAACTTCATGCAATGCCTTTTGATACATTTCCACGCCCCTCACTCAGTCATACGCATTCGGGGTACTCAGTTTCAAAGTGTTTTCAAACCAATTTTCCAATTATTTGGGATAAGTCATCGATTGATCATCACATACCACCCAGGTCCAAGTGGTAAGGAAAAGAAGATGAATCGTGTGATCAAGCGGATTTTTTTAAAAAACGATTGATCAATCTCTGAAGGATTGGTCAATCAAGCTCGATCGAGGCCCTTTGATTCTTTCGAACTACCTTCAAGACTCCTATCGATCGGTACTTCACCTTGTTCACTAGTTTATGGCAAGGCTTGTGATTTACTAGTGAAGCTTGAGCATAAGCGATTATGGACGATGAAGCTACTAAATATGGATGATAGTCTTCAAGCTTTAGAAAGAAAGTACCAACTACTAGTGTTAGAGGAGTACTGGTTCCATGCAATCAAAAGTGCACGATTATACAAGGACAAAGATAATGATGCTAAGGCGGTGGGAAACTTCATGTATTGCCTTTTGACACATTTCCAAGCCCCTCACTCAATCATACGGATTCGGGGTACGCACTTTCAGAGTGTTTTCAAACCAGATTTTCCAATTATTTTGGGAAAAATCATCGATTAATCATCACATACCGCCCAGATCCAAGCGGTAAGGAAAAGAAGATGAATCGTGCGATCAAGCGGATTTTTGAGAAAACGAATCCTCAATCTTTCAAGGATTGGTCAATCAAGCCCGATCGAGGCCCTTAGGTTCTTTCGAAGCGCCTTGAAGACTCCTATCGATCGGCACTTCACCTTGTTCACAAGTTTATGGCATGGCTTGTGATTTACCGGTGAACCTTGAGCATAAGCCATTATGGAAGATGAAGCTACTAAATATGAATGCTAGTCTTCCGGCTTTAGAAAGAAAGTACCAACTACTAGTGTTGTTGGAGTACAGGTTCTATGCATACAAAAGTGCACGATTATACAAGGACAAAGATAATGATGCTAAGGCGGTGGGAAACTTCATGCAATGCCTTTTGACACATTTCCACACCCTTACTTACTCATACGCATTCAGGGTACTCACTTTCAGAGTGTTTTCAAACCAATTTCTCAATTATTTGGGAAGTCATCGATTGATCATCACATACCACCCGGGTCCAAGCGGTAAGGAAAAGAAGGTGAATCAGGCGATCAAGCGGATTTTTGAGAAAACGATTGATCAATCTCTCAAGGATTGGTCAATCAATATCGATCGAGACCTTTTTATTCTTTCGAACTGCCTTCAAGACTCCTATCGATCGGCACTTCACCTTGTTCACTAGTTTATGGCAAGGCTTGTGATTTACTAGTGAAGCTTGAGTATAAGCGATTATGGACGATGAAACTACTAAATATGGATGCTAGTCTTCCAGCTTTAGAAAGAAAGTACCAACTACCGGTGTTGGAGGAGTATAGGTTCCATGCATACAAAAGTGCACGATTATACAAGGACAAAGATAATGATGCTAAGGCGGTGGGAAACTTCATGCAATGCCTTTTGACACATTTCCAAGCCCCTCACTCAATCATACGGATTCGGGGTACTCACTTTCGAGTGTTTTCAAACCAGTTTTCCAATTATTTGGGACAAATCATCGATTGATCATCACATACCACCCAGGTCCAAGCGGTAAGGAAAAGAAGATGAATCGTGCGATCAAGCGGATTTTTGAGAAAACGATTGATCAATCTTTCAAGGATTGGTCAATCAAGCCCGATCGAGGCCCTTTGGTTCTTTCGAACCGCCTTCAAGACTCCTATCGATCAAGCACTTCACCTTGTTCACTAGTTTATGGCAAGGCTTGTCATTTACCAGTGAACCTTGAGCATAAGCCATTATGGAAGATGAAGCTACTAAATATGAATGCTAGTCTTCCAACTTTAGAAAGAAAGTACCAACTACTGGTGTTGTTGGAGTACAGGTTCTATGCATACAAAAGTGCACGATTATACAAGGACAAAGATAATGATGCTAAGGCGGTGGGAAACTTCATGCAATGCCTTTTGACACATTTCCACGCCCCTCACTTAGTCATACGCATTCGGGGTACTCACTTTCGCAGTGTTTTCAAACCAATTTTCCAATGACTTGGGACAAGTCATCGATTGATCATCACATACCACCCAGGTCCAAGCGGTAAGGAAAAGAAGGTGAATCGTGCGATCAAGCGGATTTTTGAGAAAACGATTGATCAATCTCTCAAGGATTGGTCAATCAAGATCGATCGAGGCCCTTTGATTCTTTCGAACTACCTTCAAGACTCTTATCGATCGGCACTTCACCTTGTTCACTAGTTTATGGCAAGGCTTTAGATTTACTAGTGAAGCTTGAGCATAAGCCATTATGGCCGATGAAGCTACTAAATATGGATGCTAGTCTTCCGGCTTTAGAAAGAAAGTACCAACTACTGGTGTTGGAGGAGTATAGGTTCCATGCATACAAAAGTGCACGATTATACAAGGACAAAGATAATGATGCTAAGGCGGTGGGAAACTTCATGCAATGCCTTTTGACACATTTCCAAGCCCCTCACTCAATCATACGGATTCGGGGTACTCACTTTCGAGTGTTTTCAAACCAATTTTCCAATTATTTGGGACAAATCATCGATTGATCATCACATACCACCCAGGTCCAAGCGGTAAGGAAAAGAAGATGAATCGTGCGATCAAGCGGATTTTTGAGAAAACGATTGATCAATCTTTCAAGGATTGGTCAATCAAACCCGATCGAGGCCCTTTGGTTTTTTCGAACTGCCTTCAAGACTCCTATCGATCAAGCACTTCACCTTGTTCACTAGTTTATGGCAAGGCTTGTCATTTACCAGTGAACCTTGAGCATAAGCCATTATGGAAGATGAAGCTACTAAATATGAATGCTAGTCTTCCGGCTTTAGAAAGAAAGTACCAACTACTGGTGTTGTTGGAGTAAGGTTCTATGCATACAAAAGTGCACGATTATACAAGGACAAAGATAATGATGCTAAGGCGGTGGGAAACTTCATGCAATGCCTTTTGACACATTTCCACGCCCCTCACTTAGTCATACGCATTCGGAGTACTCACTTTCAGAGTGTTTTCAAACCAGTTTTCCAATTATTTTGGACAAGTCATCGATTGATCATCACATACCACCCGGGTCCAAGCGGTAAGGAAAAGAAGATGAATCGTGCGATCAAGCGGATTTTTGAGAAAACGATTGATCAATCTCTCAAGGATTGGTCAATCAAGATCGATCGAGGCCCTTTGATTCTTTCGAACTCGCCTTCAAGACTCCTATCGATCGGCACTTCACCTTGTTCACTAGTTTATGGCAAGGCTTGTGATTTACTAGTGAAGCTTGAGCATAAGCCATTATGGACGATGAAGCTACTAAATATGGATGCTAGTCTTCCAGCTTTAGAAAGAAAGTACCAACTACCGGTGTTGGAGGAGTATAGGTTCCATGCATACAAAAGTGCACGATTATACAAGGACAAAGATAATGATGCTAAGGCGGTGGGAAACTTCATGCAATGCCTTTTGACACATTTCCAAGCCCCTCACTCAATCATACGGATTCGGGGTACTCACTTTCGAGTGTTTTCAAACCAATTTTCCAATTATTTGGGACAAATCATCGATTGATCATCACATACCACCCAGGTCCAAGCGGTAAGGAAAAGAAGATGAATCATGCGATCAAGCGGATTTTTGAGAAAACGATTGATCAATCTCTCAAGGATTGGTCAATCAAACCCGATCGAGGCCCTTTGGTTTTTTCGAACTGCCTTCAAGACTCCTATCGATCAGCACTTCACCTTGTTCACTAGTTTATGGCAAGGCTTGTCATTTACCAGTGAACCTTGAGCATAAGCCATTATGGAAAATGAAGCTACTAAATATGAATGCTAGTCTTCCAGCTTTAGAAAGAAAGTACCAACTACTGGTGTTGTTGGAGTAAGGTTCTATGCATACAAAAGTGCACGATTATACAAGGACAAAGATAATGATGCTAAGGCGGTGGGAAACTTCATGCAATGCCTTTTGACACATTTCCACGCCCCTCACTGAGTCATACGCATTCGGAGTACTCACTTTCAGAGTGTTTTCAAACCAGTTTTACAATGACTTTGGACAAGTCATCGATTGATCATCACATACCACCCAGGTCCAAGCGGTAAGGAAAAGAAGGTGAATCAGGCGATCAAGCGGATTTTTGAGAAAACGATTGATCAATCTCTCAAGGATTGGTCAATCAAGATCGATCGAGGCCCTTTGATTCTTTCGAACTGCCTTCAAGACTCCTATCGATCAGCACTTCACCTTGTTCACTAGTTTATGGCAAGGCTTGTGATTTACTAGTGAAGCTTGAGCATAAGCCATTATGGACGATGAAGCTACTAAATATGGATGCTAGTCTTCCAGCTTTAGAAAGAAAGTACCAACTACTGGTGTTGGAGGAGTAAGGTTCTATGCATACAAAAGTGCACGATTATACAAGGACAAAGTTAATGATGCTAAGGCGGTGGGAAACTTCATGCAATGCCTTTTGACACATTTCCACGCCCCTCACTCAATCATACGGATTCGGGGTACTCACTTTGCAGTGTTTTCAAACCAATTTTCCAATTATTTGGGACAAATCATCGATTGATCATCACATACTACCCGAGTCCAAGCGGTAAGGAAAAGAAGATGAATCATGCGATCAAGCGGATTTTTGAGAAAACGATTGATCAATCTTTCAAGGATTGGTCAATCAAACCCGATCGAGGCCCTTTGGTTTTTTCGAATTGCCTTCAAGACTCCTATCGATCAGCACTTCACCTTGTTCACTAGTTTATGGCAAGGCTTGTCATTTACCAGTGAACCTTGAGCATAAGCCATTATGGAAGATGAAGCTACTAAATATGAATGCTAGTCTTCCAGCTTTAGAAAGAAAGTACCAACTACTGGTGTTGTTGGAGTAAGGTTCTATGCATACAAAAGTGCACGATTATACAAGGACAAAGATAATGATGCTAAGGCGGTGGGAAACTTCATGCAATGCCTTTTGACACATTTCCACGCCCCTCACTGAGTCATACGCATTCGGAGTACTCACTTTCGAGTGTTTTCAAACCAATTTTACAATGACTTTGGACAAGTCATCGATTGATCATCACATACCACCCAGGTCCAAGCGGTAAGGAAAAGAAGGTGAATCAGGCGATCAAGCGGATTTTTGAGAAAACGATTGATCAATCTCTCAAGGATTGGTCAATCAAATCGATCGAGGCCCTTTGATTCTTTCGAACCGCCTTCAAGACTCCTATCGATCGGCACTTCACCTTGTTCACTAGTTTATGGCAAGGCTTGTGATTTACTAGTGAAGCTTGAGCATAAGCCATTATGGACGATGAAGCTACTAAATATGGATGCTAGTCTTCCAAGCTTTAGAAAGAAAGTACCAACTACCGGTGTTGTTGGAGTCAGGTTCTATGCATACACAAGTGCACGATCATACAAGGACAAAGATAATGATTCTAAGGCGGTGGGAAACTTCATGCAATGCCTTTTGACACATTTCCACGCCCCTCACTTAGTCATACGCATTCGGGGTACTCACTTTCATAGTGTTTTCAAACCAATTTTCCAGATATTTGGTACAAGTCATCGATTGATCATCACATACCACCTGTGTCCAAGCGGTAAGGAAAAGAAGATGAATCATGCGATCAAGCGGATTTTTGAGAAAACGATTGATCAATCTTTCAAGGATTGGTCAATCAAACTCGATCGAGGCCCTTTGGTTTTTTCGAACCGCCTTCAAGACTCCTATCGATTGGCACTTCACCTTGTTCACTAGTTTATGGCAAGGCTTGTGCCATTTACCAGTGAACCTTGAGCATAAGCCATTATGGACGATTAAGCTACTGAATGTGGATGCTAGTCTTCTAGCTTTAGAAAGAAAGTACCAACTACTGGTGTTGGAGGAGTAAGGTTCTATGCATACAAAAGTGCACGATTATACAAGGACAAAGATAATGATGCTAAGGCGGTGGGAAACTTCATGCAATGCCTTTTGACACATTTCCACGCCCCTCACTCAGTCATACGCATTCGGAGTACTCACTTTCAGAGTGTTTTCAAACCAATTTTCCAATTATTTGGGACAAATCATCGATTGATCATCACATACTACCCGAGTCCAAGCGGTAAGGAAAAGAAGATGAATCATGCGATCAAGCGGATTTTTGAGAAAACGATTGATCAATCTTTCAAGGATTGGTCAATCAAACCCGATCGAGGCCCTTTGGTTTTTTCGAACCGCCTTCAAGACTCCTATCGATCAGCACTTCACCTTGTTCACTAGTTTATGGCAAGGCTTGTCATTTACCGGTGAACCTTGAGCATAAGCCATTATGGAAGATGAAGCTACTAAATATGAATGCTAGTCTTCCAGCCTTTAGAAAGAAAGTACCAACTACTGGTGTTGTTGGAGTAAGGTTCTATGCATACAAAAGTGCACGATTATACAAGGACAAAGTTAATGATGCTAAGGCGGTGGGAAACTTCATGCAATGCCTTTTGACACATTTCCACGCCCCTCACTCAGTCATACGCATTCGGAGTACTCACTTTCAGAGTGTTTTCAAACCAATTTTCCAATTATTTGGGACAAATCATCGATTGATCATCACATACTACCCAGGTCCAAGCGGTAAGGAAAAGAAGATGAATCATGCGATCAAGCGGATTTTTGAGAAAACGATTGATCAATCTTTCAAGGATTGGTCAATCAAACCCGATCGAGGCCCTTTGGTTTTTTCGAACTGCCTTCAAGACTCCTATTGATCAGCACTTCACCTTGTTCACTAGTTTATGGCAAGGCTAGTCATTTACTAGTGAACCTTGAGCATAAGCCATTATGGAAGATGAAGCTACTAAATATGAATTCTAGTCTTCCAGCTTTAGAAAGAAAGAACCAACTACTCGGTGTTGGTGGAGTAAGGTTCTATGCATACAAAAGTGCACGATTATACAAGGACAAAGATAATGATGCTAAGGCGGTGGGAAACTTCATGCAATGCCTTTTGACACATTTCCACGCCCCTCACTCAGTCATACGCATTCGGAGTACTCACTTTCAGAGTGTTTTCAAACCAATTTTCCAATTATTTGGGACAAATCATCGATTGATCATCACATACTACCCAGGTCCAAGCGGTAAGGAAAAGAAGATGAATCATGCGATCAAGCGGATTTTTTAGAAAACGATTGATCAATCTTTCAAGGATTGGTCAATCAAACCCGATCGAGGCCCTTTGGTTTTTTCGAACTGCCTTCAAGACTCCTATCGATCAGCACTTCACCTTGTTCACTAGTTTATGGCAAGGCTTGTCATTTACCAGTGAACCTTGAGCATAAGCCATTATGGAAGATGAAGCTACTAAATATGAATGCTAGTCTTCCACCTTTAGAAAGAAAGTATAACTACTGGTGTTGTTGGAGTAAGGTTCTATGCATACAAAAGTGCATGATTATACAAGGACAAAGTTAATGATGCTAAGGCGGTGGGAAACTTCATGCAATGCCTTTTGACACATTTCCACGCCCCTCACCGAGTCATACGCATTCGGAGTACTCACTTTCGAGTGTTTTCAAACCAATTTTCCAATTATTTGGGACAAATCATCGATTGATCATCACATACCACCCGGAGTCCAAGCGGTAAGGAAAAGAAGATGAATCGTGCGATCAAGCGGATTTTTAGAAAACGATTGATCAATCTTTCAAGGATTGGTCAATCAAACCCGATCGAGGCCCTTTGGTTCTTTTCGAAGCGCCTTCAAGACTCCTATCGATCGACACTTCACCTTGTTCACTAGTTTATGGCAAGGCTTGTCATTTACTAGTGAACCTTGAGCATAAGCCATTATGGACGATGAAGCTTACTAAATATGGATGCTAGTCTTCCGGCTTTAGAAAGAAAGTACCAACTACTGGTGTTGGAGGAGTATAGGTTCCATGCATACAAAAGTGCACGATTATACAAGGACAAAGATAATGATGCTAAGGCGGTGGGAAACTTCATGCAATGCCTTTTGACACATTTCCCGCCCCTCACTTAGTCATACGCATTCGGTACTCACTTTCGGCGTGTTTTCAAACCAATTTTC